>CAJUYI010002500.1:0-15208 GCA_910591695.1 Galerucella pusilla | reverse complement strand
TTAGTGAATACTTGTCTCAAAACACTGCACGACTCTCACTCTGCCAATTCCAGATTGGTTGAAAGATACCAGACAACCAAAAGTATAGGAGCGAACCTTATTCTGACACAACTTAGAGGAAATAGATACCTATTTGCAGCTTTTTGGAAGCCATGTGTTCATTGTCAAATGTAGTGCCTTCAGTAGCGCGCAACTTTGAAAAATATGGTTTATTTTGTTGAAATGATACTTTTTTAAATAAGCTCGAGGAATGGAAATTTCATTGTGATTTCAATGAATAATAGTATATTATTCAACAAGCATATAACGATGGCTATTATTCACGAATGAGCGTTTATTAGCCTTTATATGCGAGTAGAATATTATATTTTGACCACCACTATTAAATGCCTGTTATAAATGAATACTTGAAGAAGCACACGTGAAATAAGTAGTTTTAACATTTTTAGCGAAACACGAATTTAGAATGATCCAGTTTACATTGAAAATAAAGTTCAACAATAATCATATATGTACTTTTCCACACAATTAAATTAATTATAATAAAACCGCAAGTAATCTATAATTTAATTGATTTCGCATGTACTTCATTATTATTATTTGAATTCGATTATCCCTCATTTGAATATCAATACCGCACTTTAAGTTCTTTGTTTAAAAAGAGAGTGCGCTGTTATGTTCTAGAAGGTCTGATTGTTATTTAAAGTTTTAATATTTTTAAGTGTTTTAATGACTTTGATAAAGTCGGGGTTATCAAGAATGGCATTCAATGGAATATATAATTGTTAAGAATTTGCTCGATTCGTTGCGGCTGAATGAATATGTGAGGAATTGGTTATAGTTTTTTTATTTTTAAAAATTTTATTTTTTATCTCCACCTGAATATATTTTGGTTCAATTTTATTTTATTTAAATTAATTTTTCATTCAAATTTAAATTCAATTTACTATAAAAAATAAGAATACAATTTTCGCGTAGGTACTTCATTGTTGAAAAATAATTCTCAAATGAAAAAAAATATTTTCTGTATTTGAATCGAAAGAGCATTGGAATATCCATTCGAAAGGTGATTAAAGGTCTGCACTTACTAAAAAGATTCTAAATAAATGAATGAAAGTATTGTTTATATTTTTAGAGCATATATGTATAATGCAAATTATTCTGTGACCAAGGTCACGAAATCATTGCTTCCACTACTTGTCCGAGGTTGACTTACATCCTCTTAGAACCATTCTATCAGGTCTATAATCCTGTCGGAGCCACTTAATTGGGCAATCCACAATATTCTCTCAAAACCATAACTATACTCTATTTCTTAATGTCTTACAGCACAGTAGCCTCATTAAATATTCAAATAGAAATTTATCTTTTACAGAGTGATCCTAAGAATTTTACAAGTAAATACTAAAATTCTAATGCAAAACATGTAGGTGTCTGTATTGGTTATCTATACATCCCTGTTTCAGCTCAAAATACAATATGGTAATAAAACTGGACAATTCCAGATAAACGATAAATATTGCGGCAGTGGCGGAGATTACGATATTAGTTCATAATTCAAATTTGTTGACAATGAATTAATGTATGTTAAGTAAAGTAAACATACCATTTATAGGAAATATAAAATTCAATCTATAGTATCATTTTCTTCGCTGGCCAATTTCTAATATCAGCTTTTCTCCAAGAGGTAGATGGAAGATTTTCTGTTAATCGCGAATGATAAGTGGCATTGTCCATAACGATTACAGCATTATTTGGAATTAATTCGACCATTTGTGTAAAATACTCTTCAAAAACATCTGCAGTCATTTTTTCATGATAGTCCTTGGTTGATGTTGACTGAAACTCCAGTAAACCACCTTCAACGAACCCTTGATTGCATCCAATATGCGTTATTATTAGTCGGCGACCTTTACCGATAGGAGTTTTCAGTCTAGTAGATAAACCTTCTATGAAAGCTTGACGACTGGTTTTAATACTTTTGTCCAGCCATATTTTTTTCACTGAATGTCCTTCATTGAGCCATGTCTCATCTAGATAATAGATTTGTCTTCCCTCCTGTCTGTATTTTCGGATATCTCGTAAATATTGTCGTCTCCAACATATTATTTGCTCGTTGTCGATTAGCACTGATTTGCGACTTTGCTTCTCCCAAGTAAAATTTAATTTGTGTAATATTTTCCACAAGTTTTTCACCCTATCAGGCAAATTCTCGTCCTCCTTTACCATTCTTAGAATGATGTCGAGGGTTAGGATCTCTTTTTTAAAATATAATTCGTGTACTTTTCTTCTTATTGCATTTTGCATATGTTCATCAAGGTCAAGTCGTTTTCTTCCAGTTGACTTTTTAGGTTGAGATATATATCCATTTTTCCTCTCCCTTAGAAGCCTGTAAATAGTAGATTCACTAACTCCTGTCATATTGGAACATGTCGAAACTATATTTCTAACAGTAGCAGCCGGCATTTGATATACAACAGCATCATGCACATTTAACACTACAGTCTTCGTTTGTAAGCTAAGCACGCTCTTACACTTTACTGGGGTGAAACTTGAAGACATTTTTCACAGCAGAGTTAACACTTATGGAACGTAAGCGACTCTGAGCAAAACAAATTATACAAATTTGGGCGAGACCAAGTTTCACCGTATATACCTGCAAAATTTCCAAGTAGTCATTAGGACAATCCCTAGTAGGACCCTATTGTAATGTTTCTTGGAAATTATTAAGTTGTTTCAACTAACCGAATTTAGATTCATATTACATTTATATATCAGATCGGGTATAAAATTAAATAGTAAATAGATGAACGGTGACGCTTATGGTTTACTACCTGACTAGCATCTGTGACCTTTTCGCGTGCTGTCAGACAATAAGAAACAGACTATAAATAAATAAAAAACTAGACAGATGTATATTGAACATAAGATCTATTTCTTAAATTTTTTTTAACAAATAAAAAAAATTGCTACTGTTTTAACATGGGCTAGTGTCACAAGCAAACGTTGTTTTACTTGGTTCAATATTTATATTTGCACTGGTATTTAAATTTACTTTTACAGCGGATCCATGCACAAACTTACACAGGTGAGAGTCAGGGTACTTAAAACTATTTGTTTTCAGTTAGTAGGTGCTAAATATTTGTCGTGTTTAATATGGCACTGCTGATCTATTTTAAACAAAAATGTTTATAGATTTGAATTGAACAATATTTAATATTTTTCTAATTTTTATGTACAGGGTGACCCAGGAGATTGTAACAAACATGGTGTATAATAGAGGGTCTATGATAGTACTTCTTATAAAATATGTGCCTTAGTCGATTCGATTGGCCCCTTATGTTCGAAATTATAATTTTTTTTGATTAGAATATTAATAGAAATTTAACCGTTCATAAGCAGCATAAATGCACACCAGATTGCGATTTCCAAAATATGAGAAGTGGATAAAATTAAGTGATTAAGGGATATGGATATGGAATATGCTATGTCTAGCTGCACACCTTATAGTTTACATTTTTATTCAAATAAATAAACCTTTCGTTCGGAAGCATCTACAAATGTTTCTATTTCCCAGTTTTTCAAAATTAGTTTGTGCAAATCCGAATTACATCACTTGGAGATCCACTAGTTTTAATAACTTCTTGATCGTTTCAAAACATATTGCAGGAACAGTTACAAATTTTTTACGAGGCGTTGTAACTGTTGTGTTTGTGCAGTATGATACAAAACAAAATTTATATGATATTGACAGGACTTGAAAAATTGTGGAGATAAACTAACTAGACTTAACCAAAGATTACAGAATAAAAATATAAGATGTTTCACTCGATCGAATTTATCGCGTAAAGCACCGAAGCCCCTGGTGACTGTCTGGTGACTTGGATGGTACAGAAAGTTGCTACGTCCTTACTTGCATTTAATTTGGCATATTATACGGGACGTCGCCCGTCGAGCGCTGTTATTTTAGAACGATGTTTATTGGTTGTTCGTGTTTTATATTTATGTTGTATAGATTTTTTTTAAATGTATTAATTAATTATTGAAATGAGCAAGAAGTCATATTAATATTTTTCTCTTTAATTAGCAAATCTTAAACACTAAATATTTTGTAATATTTGCTAATACAAAATTACGGATTTATTTTTATAATAAGGATATTATATAAACAAGTACATTAAGCAAGAAAACACAAAAATTCGATTCTATAGCTAACCAAAGGGGAATCGGTCAGTTCCTTTTGAACGAATTTACTAAATTTTCTTTTCATCATCCATGTAATCAATTTCCTTTCAAATATTATGCCAGTCTCTATACCAGAGTCCGCATATATTTTACTCTCAAATGTATATTGAAAGATTTGAAAGACAATAGATTACATTTAACACACAAACCAATCTCCAAACTTAGTATTTTACATGTATAAAAATTTTTAATAAAGGTATCCTGCAGCTGCTTCTCTTTTTACTGTTTTAACCTTGTCAATCCAAAAAATACGCGTGATTTAAAGATCAAAATTTAAGATTTAGAGGCCCTATTATTCTGGTGGCTAATGAGTATATTTAATTGAATTTGTGATAAATATCTGCTAGATTATCAATAAGTATCAGCAAATTACTAAGATGCTGGATAAAAACTGTGAATTGATTCATTTTATTTTTTACTTACCTTTTCAAATTCATATCCCGAACATTTTTCGAAATAATTAACATTTAAAAATAAACCTTTGTGATATAGAATCCTACAATGGGTCACATGTGGCCTAAGTGCTGTGAGCCTACACACTCACCCTCCCTACTCTACAGATACAGATACAGATATAGAATCCTATTAATTTAAATATATATTTCTCTAATTACCCCTGTATAGTTTAAAATAAAATAAGCTTTTCGAACTTCTCTGGTATCTACCGGTCTCGTTATTGACAACAAAAGCGAGTCGTAAACATAATGTATGAGAGCGGCGTCCGTTTGGGACAGCAACTTGAATCAAACCGCCCTGGAGTGAAACATCTTATATTTTTATTCTGTAATCTTTGACGTAACTTAGACAAAAACAAACAAAACACTCTTCAAATTTCAAATTCGAATGGCTTTTCTGTAACTGGCTATTAGTTCATGAAGCATATAATCAGAAAGTGGCTAATTTCATATTTAGGTACGTGACGTATCTGTAGTGAAAGTTGCATTCATTTAGGCATTCTTAATTTCCAGTTTTCTCCTGAAATATTATTTATAAATTAATTTAAAAAAAAAGAATTTTCGATATATTTCACTAAAAACCGAATATCAGTTCAACACCCCATTATATTTCTCCCTTTCATTAATTATGTTACTTCAGTCTCTACTATTGAAAATTTGAAATTTTCACATGCGTACATGCACTCACTGGTTAAATTGATAGCTGACGCCAACCGGTTTTTAACTGGTATAGAAATATCTCTTGTCATTTTAGAGCTATTATAATCTTTTGTGTGTTCAATATGAAATGGATGAAGGTTACTAGCATGTATTGTTTTTAGAATCACTGATAAAAATTCTTCAATTAAGAAGTGTAAGTTTTCGCACAATGAATCAATACGTTTACAAAAATATACAATAAATGTATGTTTTGACAATATTTTATCAATTTATCAAATGGTTGGTTGAATATAAGAAGTAAAATTAATATTATCAATTTCGGTAAAAACATGAAAAGTTTTTTTCCACGGTCGGTCAGTTTCTATGACATCAAAATTGAAACAGAAGTGGTCGATTATTCCCAATGGAGTTTACATTTTGGAGAACGTTTTTCTTGCAAAAAAAGATAACATTGAAATTATTTATTGACATTTAAATTAAATGTTACGTTTTGCTTATTGCAATATTTGCAGCCTCCACAATTTCTTCCGACTCACAATAAAATTATTCATTGTGCACTAAACAAACTTTAAACTAAATCAAACTAGCACCTTAAATTGTTTATTTTGTAGTTATGACAATAACTCAACGACTACTAAATAAATGTACAAATCCGAATACAATAATTTATGGTGCTATTGTGATGCCTTTTGGCTGAAATATTATTTATTAATTATTTAAATTATTATTATGATATTATTATGAATAAAGACATAAATTCCCTTGAAGCTAATTTCTATAAAGCATGAATCGTTGACAAATATGAAAGAGAAAGGTCTCACGTAGGATGTCAAGTTCAGAGCGTGAAATAAACATAAACAGAATTGTTTTATATTTACAAAACGCTGAACTTGACTCGTCGTATAAATATGTTAACGAAAGTGTTTTAACATTCATTCTAAATTATTCTAAAGTATTCTAAATCATTCTAATCAGTTCTAATTCATTACTTAATTATTCTAAGATGTCCTAAAGACATTCAAAGTGTATTCTATTCATCGTAATCATTTTAATTAATATTCTAATTAGTACTAGTAATAAGTGGGTTAATGTATAATAGTAAAGTAAGGTAATAAAGAGAACATGACCGAGTGATTCCAGTAGTTGTTTTTAATTCCTGCGTGAGATGACACACCTAGTGACCAGCAACACCACCTAGTCAGAGGCCCTTCCACACTTCTAATGCACCAAGTATCCATAGTAGGATACATACATTACACTATTTACTTGATAATGACAAAATATGTGTTTTTTTTATTGGTGAACCATTTTACCTATTTAATCCGAATACAATAATTTATGATGCTATTTACTTGATATTGACAAAATATGTGTTTTTTTTATTGGTGAACCATTTTACCTATTTAAAGCACGCCTCAGCGTGTTTAAATCGAACTTTAAAAAGCGCATGTGTTTTAAAGTTACCGTGGCAACATCAACAACTCGAGAAACGAAGTCTAAGTCTATGGTCTAAATCATGTCTAAATGACAATTTTTTAATTATTGATCTGACAGGAGTAGTTTGTAACGTCCAAACTTTTATTCGAACAATATTTAACAATGTCAAATTTATAAATTAAAATGGAAAGTGCCGTTGGTATTGTTTGAAATATTAATATTTCGATTTAAATTAATACTATTATAGTTATAGACCAGTATTTATAATTCCAAAGTACACCAATAAAAAAAATAGCGTAAAGTATCCGTGGATAACAGGTCTTTAAAACAAAAAAACTTAATATCCACTTATTTTAAGTTAATGAGACGGTGGAAAAAATAGTATATACCATTCGGGAGAGATGCTATTTTGTCCTCGGTGCATTGTACCTCTGCCACTATGACGCATTTCTCTCCCATAGTATAATGTACTATTAATTTTACAATTTCACTAAATTGAAATTAAGCTAATGAAACAACTTAATATAATTATAACGTAATTATATTAAGTACGTCTCGTATGAAATGTTGATATGATTGGCTGTTCTGAATTTTACATCGACTTTTGGTTGAAAATATTCACGGAATAAGAAAGCCATGTTCATTGGCGATGCCGACATATCGTCGGATTGTTCCGAGTCAGTAAAAACGAGAACAACCGTCTCGGCGAAGTACACGTTTCTGAAAAGAACGTGCTGTATTTTATCCGGGATTGACGTATAGATGTGTGCAGCTCGATTATTTTTGAGAACTACATTCCCGCTGGTATGTCTTCATGCTGCCAGAGCACATAATGACGATTTATTTGTATCAATGGTATGGGGAAAAAGTCGTACGGCTAGATTTTTGCTTGTAGTTGTTTGTTGCTTCGGTACTTATTAGGTAAACGAATGAAAAACCCTTTCTATTTGCGGCGTTACAGTTTTATTATTATGCTTTTGAACCATTTCAATTTCATATAAGAAGAAGTCATAAAATTAATGGGTGTTGCGTGTGAAGAATAACAGATTTTTAATTAGATGCTCGCATGGTGTCCTTCAAGCAATGGCTTTAATTTTTTTTTATTTTTCCAGATTAACGAGAAGACCATTTGTGTTAATCTGACTACTGATTTGAAATAATTATTATTTAACAACGCTCCCTTCTACAGAAAATCAGCTGATAATTATTTTAACAAGAGAAATACATTTATTTTTATAACGATAATACGATGGCTGTCTTTTATATTTTGCATATGGAGATAGAAAATAAATGCATTTTTGCAACCATTAGAACCAATTCTGTTAGTTATTCCACTCTCTTGTTGGTACATTCAAGATAGAGTGTTTGAAGGAGTTCCAGCAAATTTGTTCCTTCACCCCTTCCTGGTATGCTGCTATCAATGTGATGCCAACTGTTACTACACAGGATCGACAACTCTAACTACCTATATATTATTTCTCTATGGGTTTGTGTTATTCAAATTCTAAGATATCTTCCAAATACACATAGATTCAAAAGTTTTGCATCACCCTAAATCTCCGGAAAAAAAATGTGTTCATTATAAATGGATCAGAGATTAATCAAATAATTAGTTTCAATAAAAAAAAACGTGTATATTTGTCAAAAATTTTTATTATCCAATAATAAACTTGCTTTAAACATAAAAAGTATTCTTAGAAATTAAATAAATTAAATACAAACTGATTCTTTTTAAAGAAAAGGTTAAATGAGAACCTGCATGAGAACTTTTAATAAAGAGTATTTCCACCTCTAGAATTTATGCAAGCTTGAAGTCGCCTGCCCATGCTGTTTACCAAATTATTAATATTCTGTTGAGGAATATTTCGCCATTCTTCTTGGGCCGCATGAACAAGCTCTTGTACACTCCTGGGTGGATTCCTGCGTGCTGCCACTGCCCTGGCAAGCATGTCCCAAGCATGTTCTATGGGATTCATGTCAGGAGATAGGGCAGGCCAGTTCAAACGATTGATCCCTTCAGTTTCAAGATACTAATTTACAGCTCTGGTCCGATTAGGTAGGGCGTTATCGTCCATAAAAACGAAGGAATTGCCAACAGCTGAGCGCCATAGTCTCACGTGAGGATGTAGAATCTCTCTGAGATACCTATCACCAGTCACCGTTCCCTCTACATGAATTAATTCTGTGCGATCATTCAACAAGATACCAGCCTAAAACATAACACTTCCTCCTCTGAAGGGCGGCACGGGGCGAGCATGGGCAAGCTGAGCAACTCTCGTTGGACCCCGCCACACACGTATTCGATGGCTATCTTGTACCAAACAAATCCTTGTCTCGTCGGAAAAAAACACCGAATTCCAAAATTCTTCAGGCAAGGCCGCGTGTTCTTGAGCCCACTGTAGTCGGCGAACTCTGTGCTCAGGTTGTAGTCTGGGCACTCTTATTGGTTGGCGACACCTCAAACCTGTCGCAAGTATTCGTCTTCGTAATGTCGAGATCGATACGCATTCACACTAATTATTAATACAATTTTATATTGTCCAATTTTTGATTCTTTTTACAGGTTTCATAGCATCAGTTGGTGAAACAATACATTTTTCATTAGAAATATAATTATTATTCTTGTTTTGATCATGTTATTCATTTCAATATAATTGCTTAAACTCCTTGAAATTATTTTTTTGATGGAATGGCCTTTTTCAATTATCTTAATCTTAAAAACGGGATCCAAACCAATGAAATCTAAAATTACATGATAATAAAGATTAAGCAACAATTTTGAAAAGAGATTATTTCCTTGGCCATTCACCTATTGAAATCTATTAAATTGTGTTCTCTTTGCAAGTTTGTTTATTATTGTCTGTTAACCCAATATTAAACCTTAAATTATAGATAATTGACATTGGCAACACTAAAAAATAATAGAAATTTTACAGTTAGATTTTTTCGAATAGGTACTTCTGGTTATAATTTTGATGTTACAATAATTGGACATTGAAGTAGATGAATTTTAATTATTTTTGGGTAATGAACTGCAAAACTAAACAAAAGAAAGTGATGTGAAAATCCAAAGTAAGATCCTGAAGGATTGTGATGGTCTAGTAAAGGAAAAGTTATCTCTAAGGCTAAATCACAAAGTCGAAGGAAAATGTTATCATCTCTACCAAAACCTCAAGAATCATCCCATAATCTGAATAATCACACTCCAGGTCCAGGTCCAGGTCCAGGTCCAAGTTTTCATTGTACTTCGCTTATTAAAATCTAGCTATATCTTCTTTGTAACTAACGTATGAAACTACACTATTATATAAGGAGATCGGACTTCACGTATTCCAATCCCTGGTTATGGTAAAGGGCGCCAGTTTAAATCCAAAACTAAAAACATCTGACTGCAAAACATTAACTAACAACCAATCATAACCCTTGCACTTTCAGTTCGTGGTTTTTTATTGGTTTCTAGTTCATTTGACAGTATGTAAAGTAAGTAAGGTTGGGGCAAATACATGGGAAGAAATTCATAAAAGAACCATCAGAAAAAGTAGCGAAAGAACTGCTCTCAATGAGCAGGAACAAACCACGCACCATAACGGGGCTACTTACGGGACACTTTCCCACAAAGGAGCACCTAAACAAAATAGGGCTGTACAACGGAGACCTTACATGCAGAAGATGCAAAAAGGATACCGAAACAGCTCTGCATATACTATGCAACTGTGAGTCGCTGGACCACAGAAGGCAGAAACTGTATGGTAGACCCCAAATGACTCCAGAAGACTTCTACAACCAACCAGTAAAGAACCTGTATGAGCTAATACAGGGAACGGAATGGCTGAATAGGTTGTAGTCAGAACACTAGGAGTATCCACAATAAGCCCAGGAGGCTGAGGTGATACCGGCGAAGGGACGGATCCTTAAAAAAAAAGTAAGGTTGGGAAACAGAAATGCCGACCAATAATACCTCAAATAGGCCTCCTCATCGGCTCCTCACTGTCCCATTTTCTCTACTATCTCATATTTGCTATTACAACTATGATTAATCACCAAAATGAGGTTATTGCCCAAGACCCAAACTTGCCAATCGACGCATTCCACACTACAAAACGATGGCATAACAATGTCTGCCGGGGCACAAAGCCCGATAAATAGTTGTTGCTTTTCTGTTCTCTGAAGAGAAATTCTTTAAAATTTTACAAGGCGTTATAATAATTATTAAACTATAATCTTTGACGTCTATTTTAGATACTAATTGTTAATTAACGTCTAACTATTCCCGCACAATACGGCCAACGTGTCAGTGACGTCATTCTGGAGTGGCCTATTATCTATTGGATTAGCAGTGGCGACGCCACGGTGAAAG
Source organism: Galerucella pusilla (assembly GCA_910591695.1). Classification (NCBI taxonomy): domain Eukaryota; kingdom Metazoa; phylum Arthropoda; class Insecta; order Coleoptera; family Chrysomelidae; genus Galerucella; species Galerucella pusilla. The sequence continues at coordinate 4,054 of CAJUYI010002500.1, read as the reverse complement.
AACAAACTGCTTAGATAGACGATATTGATAACAGGTTTTGTTAATGTTTTCGTATGAGTTCGATCTCTGCATCTAGTCTCCATGCTATTAACTATTAAAATACATTGCGATAGTGCAGCCACCTTGGTGCCATGAATCTGTAGCATTTTGCAAATACGTGCGCGATCGGCAGTCAGGTGACTGTCCGAGTTTTCTTTTACCGCCTAGGACAAGTATTAACGGCAACATTAAAAACAAGGAAAAACAACATAAGTTTTACGTCACCCGCCACCTATTATATTTGTTCACAAACACCACAGTAGTATAGATCAAAATTAAAATAAATTTTGAAACAATCGCAAACACAATAAAACTATCATACTGGTCAACGTCCTTATATAGTAAGAAATAATACTATAATAAGTATTTACGTAACTATAGTGGAAGCCAACAAATTATTCGAGTTGAATTCGAAGAAATACTATTACACAATAAAAATTGAGAAGAAGCAGATTCCTACACTTAACAAATATGGGTATGGAGCGGATATCAGACGAAAAAAATTCTAGTCTTATAGCTAAATACTAAAAGAAGGCAAATAAATTGTCATCATATCGGATCTAAGTTGTAGGAAACTTTGGAATTGTTGGTGATACTCGACACAGTGAACAAAGTTTACACTTTGGTTTTTGGTTTCAAAAAGTACATAGAGTATTGGAATAATATAATCCTTTAACAACCAGGTGTTTATGGTATTTAGTTGATTTCACCATATCAATTTTCTCATCGTTAATTATTGTAATGTTAATTTAATTTAGATCTATGTTGTTACATTTATATTTAGTAGTTATTATCATAGCTTTTGTTTTTAATACGTGATGTAAAAGTTTATTATACATTAAGTAATTATTGAAAGAGTTAAGAGCCCAATTCATTTTCTAAATTATTACCAACACAGACCATCAGGGAGTCATCTGCAAATATATTAGCAAAATCACAATCAACAAAGAGGTTTGAATCATTTATATATAAAATAAATTAAAGTGGTCCTTGGACGCTGCCTTGGGGTACACCAATGGTAATATCATTTTTAACAGATATATTATTATGAATTTTCACTATTTGTTTTCTTCTACATTTTATCATTATAAAACCGTGGTACATTACTTTTATACTGATAAACTTTAGAGCGCTACATTATTTGGCAATTCGTATTATAATATTTACACAAACCGAATTCAAGTTCCAATTACATGATAATGAGTCGAATTTTATTCCATTTGAGTTAGTTTCTATGCATTTTAGTGGTTGTATTTTAATGTCTTTGTCATTGTTACTAAGATTAACAGATATTATAAAGTGGTCAATAATTTTGGGACGATAATGAACTGTAGCATTAAAAATATGTGCATCATTCTTTCAGTGCCTAAGATAATTGTAAAGCACATTTCTTGGTATCCCGAATTGCCTAATATTTCACAAAGTACTGTGTCTAAAATTCATGCACAATTCAGAGAACTTGGACATGTCAAAACATTGAAAAGAAAACCACACTTCGTTGAAGATGATGTGAAAGTGGATATTTTGTTAAGTATCGAAGAGAATCCAACTTCAAGTACACGTCAAATTACCCGTGAAAATAATGTTAGTCATACAACTGTTCTAAGATGTCTTCATAAAGAAAAACTTCATCCTTACAAATTAACTTTTGTGCAGGAGTTAACAGAAGACGATCCAGATCGTAGAATGGATTTCTGCAAAAGATTGATGAATAAGCTGAACAGAAATGAGATAGCTCTTGGAACCATTCTTTTTTCTGACGAATCAACATTCACATTGAATGGAGAGGTAAACCGACAGAACTGTAGATATTGGTCAGCAAAGAATCTTAAGTGGATGCGTGAGACACATACTCAGTACCCTCAAAAGGTGAACGTTTGGGCCGGTATCATAGGCGTCCTATAATTACAGATGGAAATTTGACAGCTGAAAAATATTTAAATATGCTTAGAAATGAAGTTATTCCTGCGTTGGCAAACTTATATCCCAACACAATAGATCCTAGCTCACCGAATAAAAATGTTTGGTTCCAGCAAGCTGCAAGACGGGGCAACACCCCATTATGCTTCAAGGGTAAGAGCTTATTTAGATGAAATCTTCCCCAATAATTGGATTGGACGAAGAGGTACTATTGAGTGGCCAGCTAGATCGCCAGACCTTACGCCGTTAGATTTTTTTCTGTGGGGTTATCTCAAGAACAAAGTATATGCAACACAACCAACTAGCATTGTAGACCTCAAAGACAGGATAACTACAGAAATACGGAATATTCACCTCAAACTTTAAACAAAGTTAAGGAGGAGTTCTATAGGAGACTGTGCTATTGCCAACAACTAGGTGGAGAACATTTTGAGCATTTATTTTAATGTATTGAAATCAAATACATCAGGTATTTTATGTATGTGTTTAATAACTGTAAAAATAAAAATTTCACCCGGTATAATTCATAATTGACCATACATTATTTAGTTTGTTGGAATCGGTTTATTAAGAGGATTTCAAAAATATGCAAATTTACAGGGTGTTTCTTTAAAAAAAACAACACCGACTATGGCATACTTGCGTGAATCACCCTGTACATTTCAATTTATGTTTACATAACGCACAAATCAATTCAAAAGTTGACATATCTCGGCATTTTTTTTAATTTTCTAAAATAATGACATAAAGAATTTTATTCCATAAGTGGTTTCCACACTGTATAAATTTACACAAACCGAATTCAAGTTCCAATTCCATGATAATAAGTCGAATTTTATTTTATCTAGATTAGTTCCAGTGAAGTTTCTATACATTTTAGTGGTTGTGTTTTTATAACTTTATTATTGTTACTAAGATTAACAAATATTATAAAGTGGTCAATAATTTTGGGATTATGATGAACTGTAGCATTTACAAAATTAATTATTATTTGTAAAGCACATTTCTTGAGAAAAGGAACTATTTTCTAAAATAGTCTGGGAATAAAAAATGTAGGTGACTTTGTCTCCGGTGTTAGTGTATCTATCTATGAAGTTCCCTTAGTAAGTTGCTACTTTTGTTTGAACATTGTATTACCACCGTCTCGATAGCCCGAGTTACTCGCTGTAAAAATTGTTGTTAAAAGATACTTATCTTTACTTTACATATGTAAAGTAATAATACAATTAGAGGAACGAATACTGATTGTTAAGTGTTTTTTTTAAATAGTTTAAACATTAGTTTTAAACGAACTAAGATGATAAACTGACAAACAAAAATGTGGGAGTTTTGAAAGTGTTTTTAGAATTTTGATATTATTATCATTTGTTTATTACACTTGGTATTTCTTAAATACGGAACTGAACTTAGACTCGTAAATTATTAAAATAGATCAATTTCTTTATATTAAGAATAAGACACAAACAAGCAGCAAACATATTAGAAATTAGTTGGTAATAATTGTTCGATAATTTATTGAAATTAAATGATAGAGGATAACTTATTTATTGAACAACTTAATCAACAGTTCAATTAAGATTATATCTGTGAATATAAAATCTGAATGCGACAAATTTTATTTAGGTGAAACATCTAGACCATTGAAAGTACGAATAAACGAACACAAAAAATATATCAAAGATAGGGAATTCTTTAAGTCAGCTATTTGCAAACATGCTTGGGAAGAGGGTCATCAAATTCAATGGGATTCATCGAAAATAATATTAAAAGAACCCAATAATAAAAGACGGAAAATCAAAGAAAGTGCTTTAATACAACTAAATGCAGATAAATGTGTAGCTAGTATTTCAGCCGAATGTAGTCAAATTTGGTTACCAATGTTAGAAAGAGAAATTTCCAATAATCAATTACCTGCGTTATCAGGATAGCATCATATAAGTTTTTATCCAGGTTTTCTTATGATTTATAATTTGAATAGTTGTTAATCGATACACATTTCAATACACAAAATCACAAAACTGAGTATACATATTTCAAAAACTTAAATATTCATACACAAAAAAACTATCAAGAAACGCGTTTTATTAACAACATT
>CAJUYI010002499.1:0-31055 GCA_910591695.1 Galerucella pusilla | reverse complement strand
CAACGATTATAAACCCTACAGGATTGCTTATTCGCTTGAATCTTTCGTCGGTGCTTACGTCACCAGTGGACCTCGACCGATTTAAAATATACTGCAATCGTTAATATTTTCCACTTTTTTCTAGTTTATTTTCAAAAAATAATAATAAATTAATTTTTTTGGTTATATGTTATTTTAAAAAGTTATATTTAGTTGTATAAGTAGTTATAAAATATAAATAGACGTTTGAAACAAAAACTTTGAATTGAAGAAACTTGCTTATAATTTATTTTGCACAGAAACAGAAGCAAATCTACGAGATGTCATTATGGGTTAATTGATGGGTAAACTCAGAATTATATATTTTTCTTCTTATGGGGAAAATAAAATAGACGCCTCATGCACTAATAAAAAATTTATTAATAAACAATTTTTTAAAACCTGTATCATCTCTTGTGGTACTCACACATTTTTTCTTCAAATATTTTTTTCCTAATACTTGTTCGAAGTTTACAAAGGTGGATTCATGCAAGCAAAAATTAAAACTTACATTACTTTAAAACTAAAACTAAGAACTTATAAAACCATGTAATGTAGATGTTTATGCCAGAAACTGAGAAGCTAAGGCATTCTTTTTAGTTTTAGCTTATATCTTAATTTCTTATTTTTTTGCATAATCATCTACATTACATGGTTCTCTGATCTAAGTTTTAGTTTCAAATTAATTTTAATTTTTGCTTGCATGGGAAATGTATAAATTGAAACGCGAATCCAAAAATTTTGTATTTACACTGAAATAATGTGCTTCGTATTTATAGACTTTCTTGATTGACAATTATTATTAATAAACAACACCTTCAAAATTGAAAAAACGGATAAAATATCGTCAAAACACACTTTGTAAACAAACGATAAACCATAAAATTAAAAAGGTTAGGTCCAGTGATGACGTATTCGTCCGACTTGAACGAGGCGAACACAGAGTTGAATGGAAATAAGCAATCCTGTAGGGTGTATAATCGTTGGCTACTAGCAGCCAAAAGTGAATAATCGAAAACGCTTTGTGTCAGAATTTGTTAGAAACCATAGAGTCTTATTTATTACTCTATGGTAGAAACATGGTATGGAAACTTGAATGACCGATGCTGAGACTCTCAAGAGTGAGAAGGAGATATTTTTCCTTGTCTGTTTTTAGTTCGAGAACAGGTTGATTAGGCGTTAGTGTAGCTGATGGAAGTGAAAGATGTCAATTGTTATTTGTTCCCTCATCATCTCTCATCTCACTCCCCTACGTATGCCCATATTGTTATGATTGTTATTTTCATTTGTGTTAAATTGTGTTTATTATTGTGCTTGTTGCTAATAACTTTTTATAATTAGTTCAGTGTTCTGTTTACGACTTGGTGAGTTTGTTTGATTATTCGGTATTAAGATAAAAATCAATTTAACGATTTCATAGTTTCTCTACTTTTATCATAGGTACACGAGGTGACATGCTGTGGCAACTAAATTATAAATGTACAGTATTTTTTTTAATAATAAAATTTATTTAAAAATATACTTCGAACGTCTCATTTCTATTCCTATACATATATTATTTAGTTTGAGTAAATAATATATTAAACAATATTTATCTTTGTGTGATAATTTTTCCAATTTTATATTCAAAAAACAGTTCACATGAAGTGAATATTGAATCTTGAATCAAACTAGTAACTGCAGGCTGAAAGAAAAAACGCTACACAGTAAGTATAAACAAAGAACAAGTAACTTGGAGTATTCTATCTATGAAGAGTAAAATTAAATGTATGTTGCCATTCGCATAAACAACATGGCTTTTCTTCAATTTCCATGTACACGATAACTATTTCACATTTTCAAGCAAAAAGTTATCTTTTAAGCATCGGCTTATTGGAATTTGATTGAAAATGTGTAATTGGTAGAGTGTAAATGTAAATAAAATACCTAAATTCAGTGTGATAGTGATAGTTACTGAAATATTTAAATTTCCCGCTATTCCCGTCAAAGCTGTAGAAATCAGCCAGTAGGAATATTTGAATTTCCCCCTACTTTGTAATGTCAGTTTTAGTTCGAGAACAGCTGGTTTGATGGCGATAATTTGACATTTGAAATCTCAAATTTTAACCTTGCAGTTTCCTATCTATCCCTCCCCTAATCTATGGGTAGAAACCAATGAACTGTCAATGTAGAAACACGTATCTACGAGCTATAAATAAAGTATTTATGGTTTTCTTCTTGTGTTGGTTGCTGAAAATTCTGTGCTTTAGTTTTCTGTATGAAAATGGTTCGAAAATGTTTGTTAGTTTGTGAAAAAACACGGAATAAAAAGATAGCACCGTCATTTCACAGGTAGGTTTGGGGTTATGTCAAGAAAAACAAAAAATTTTCACTGCCTTGTTAATTTCTTAGTTTTCCCAAGATATAATAATATTTTAGACTAGTAGCGTGAATGGAAAATTTGATATCTACTTGAGTCTAAATGTTTGTTCTGATCATTTTGAGTTGAAAGCTTTTTACCTATACTAACTTGAGTGTCCAATCCTTCCTAAAACTTAATGCTGCGCCTAATAAGTGAGTGACAGAGGGCTTGGAAATTACTAAACCAATAGCGATATTCTACATGTGAATTTTTAAAATTGATAAAAATCTATTTATTTTAGGTTGATACCAGTGGGAGCACCCAATCCAAATGCATCTCAAAACGTGTTACTCACTGATGAATGTAATGTAGATACTACTTCCAAATCACTCAAAGAATCGAAAGATCTATATATAAAGGTATGTATGAACAATAATAATGGGTATGTGTAAAGTTCTTCCTAGAAGTGAAGTTTCAGTTTAAATGGAAAGGAAAGCATTTTTACACACACACACACACACACAATACAAATGTCCATAAATTTTTCCACATAGAAGGTAAGTTGAGACATAAAAAAATTGTTTTTAGGAAGAAAAGAAGTTATGGAATATTGACATTAAACAAGAAGTATATGACCTGAACCCTGGAAATATTTCAAGTCCAAATGACCAACAGGTTAACTCTGCTCCAAATTATGAAGACTGTGATTTTTCAGTTAAAAAAGAGTTGAAAACTGATAATAATAATGAACAACAACTAAAAGGCACACCAATTAGAAATAAGAAGCTAAGAAAATGGAAGGGTGAGTGAAATTTTTGTGTGATTTTGTATAGAAATTTTGGTAGAAAAAAAAGTGGAGATTGTTATTAACTATTAAGTATATGCATGCTAATATCTCTGACTCAAGCACATGTGCAGGGTAAATTAAATTTCTTCCATGAGCAAGTAGTAGGCTTGAAATTATTCAAAACTAATTAAGTGAATATTTATAATCATGTATACATTCATACAAAGACAAAGTAATGAAAATATCATAAAAATGTGGGTAAATTCTACTTAACGAAATTTAATTATTATTCTCATTTCTTACAGTATATAAAAAGAAAGCAAATTCATTTAGTGGAATCATTATATGTGAAGTTTGTGGAAAAATGTTTACTAAACAAGAAGACTTTTTTTCTCACTTTTCAATCAATCACCATTGCAGAGGAAAGAAATTATATAAGACCATAACAAACCAAAAAGAAATCGATAATGCTAAAACTACAATTATTTATAAGACAATTCCTATTGATCTTAATTTAGTTGTAAAAGAAGAAATTGAAATAGTTGAAAATGAATTGAAGAAAGAGTTGCAGGAGACAGGTCAGTTGAATAATATCGGTGATTTTGAACCGAGTTTTGATGGGAATGTTGAAAGTAACCAAACATATTACGGTTCTTTTTCACATAATGGTTCTTTTAATACAAATTTATTTCGTCATACACAAGAAAAGCCTTTTACATGTGACATTTGTTTGAAATATTTTTCATATAAAAGTCAGTTAAATATACACATGCGCTACCACACAGGTGAAAAGCCTTTCAAATGTGGACTTTGCTATAAATTATTTAGAGAAAAACATAATTTAGTCTCACATATGCGTTCCCACACAAAAGAAAAACCATACGAGTGTAAAGTTTGTTCAAAATCTTTCGCGAAGGTTGAAAATTTAAACAGACATTTGGGCTTCCACACAGGTGAACAACCGTTCAAATGCGACATTTGTGGCAAGTACTTTAGCGTAAAAAAGTGTTTGACGAGGCACTTGCGTTGCCATACGGGTGAAAAACCGTTCAATTGTGAAATTTGCTTAAAATTGTTTAGAGAAAAACATCAATTAGTTAGACACATTCGCTCCCACACAGGGGAAAAACCATTCGAGTGCAAAATTTGTCAGAAGTTGTTCACAGACAAAAGCCAATTAAATAAACACGTGCGTATTCACACAGGGGAGAAACCATTCAAATGCAATATTTGTCTGAAATCTTTTAAAGTACGGGACACTCTAAAAACACACTCGTGCTGTCACACAGTTGACAAACCTTTCAAGTGCGATATTTGTTTCAAATTGTTTTCGGCAAAAAAAAGCTTAGTTCAACACGTGCGTACTCACACTGGTGAAAAACCATTTAAATGTGAGATTTGTTTGAAATTTTTTCTGCGGTCAAATGATTTACTGATACATGGCCTTATTCACACAGGCGAAAAACCATTCAAATGCGAAGTTTGTCCAAAAGCGTTCAAAATTAAAAGTGATTTAGCTCGACACATGCGTTATCACACCGGCGAATAGACATTCAATTATAAAATTTTTTCACTTGAGTTTATTAGTCATCTTTATAAATTGTAAGACCGATAAAACTCAGTCGTAGCATAGGTCGCTCTTGCGTGAGCATATTATACTAAATATTTGTTATAGGCTGGTGTTTTGTTTCATTTTTGTGATTTTATTCCAAATTTTTTTATACAGAATTGTTGTTCTCCTGTTGACTATAGTGTATTTTTTATCATATTGATAGCTGAAGAGCTCATTATATAAATTCAAAAACGTGTCTGAAATATTTCAGTGTGATTCAAAGTGTTGAACAGAAGTGTAAGCGTTTCTTCATGTAAATTTTGTTTTGATTCTCTCACATTGTTTTCACTTTCGTAATCAATGAAATTTTGTAAAACTTCACGATAATTATTTTTGAATAAACTTTTTATTTTATTTTGTGAGTTTATTGATTTTATGATTAAAAGCTTAAAAGTTTATTATAAATACTTTATTTTATTCTATTTTTTTCCATTAGGTAAAGTGCGGCTCATCTGCACGCTAAATCCAGTAACTCTTCTCACTACACTCTCCATCCTGCGCTCCAATTCCTTCTGGAGTGGCACTCTGTAATTTATTTTCTCAACTAAAGCGAAAAGAATAGTGAAGCGAGAATATCTTTATCCCTATCTTTGTTAGTACTCTCTATAACCACATCTCTTCTTTGAAGGAAATGGTTCGACAATCCTCGTGTTATTGATTCGTATAGAGATATTTTTATTCAAAATTCTAAAAACATTGACTTTTTGAACTGATAACAAAAATTAATTAGGAGAAAAGAGGAAATTAAGAAAGAAAATAACCTATAATTTTTTTGTTTATATTAGAAGATATAAGGAGAGTTCTCAGTAGCTTTTAACGTGAGCCCTGGTGGGCGTGTCCATGTCGCTGTACGCTGTAGTTGTATTTTTGTAGTAACAATTCGATATTTTGAATCGATAACCAAATATCGATACCATAAATGTCAACTGTCAAGAGATATGTAAACAAAGTCAAACTTGCTAAAAATGTAACTCTAAATATTAACAAAAAAATTTATATTGGACCAAAAATAAAACTACCGTTTACCCTAAATGTCTATATTCTCAAATTACATGACTCTGTAGTAATGTCATGAAAAAGAATGGTCAAGTTTCTATGGAAAGCAACAAAATATGAACTGGTTATGTAGCCTATTCCTTCATCTTTCTGCTTACACATCAGGATCTTTTGGAGTAGAGCCGTCGAATGCCGTTTGTTAACTTTTTGTTTAATTCAATAGTGTGACCTATTTGGTATATTTAGAAATGTAATTTTTTCCAGTGTTCATATTTCTTAACAGCCGAAAGGTAAAGTGCTGAGAGTGTTATATTGGAATATACACTTCACCACCACCAATTAGCTAAGTCTTATATATTCAGTTGTTGTTTTAAACAAGAATGTATGGCAATAATTTTTTTCAATTTCTCATATATATATAAGTACCTATATTAAATGCTGTTCTACATCAACTTCATTTCATTTGCTTTATTCAAACATAACAGAAATTAGAAACTATATTATTTAATTAACAACATTGTTTTACAGTTTTACTTTATATATTTAACACATTACATTCCAAGTTAATAAAAATGAAATCAATCACAAAATTGATGTGTAAAAACTACTTATTCAGTTGGGTATCACAAATAAAACAATTTTTGATTTTTCAAAATTTAATACAAAATTATAATCGAATATTAATACATGGTGTTCTTATTGAAAAAAAAAAACTGTAGATGACTTTATTAATTGAAAGTATTTTACGTTATATTTAAAAAGACATTAGATTTCAAGCAAAATCAACATGTATTGAATTGAAATCATTTATTTAGCTAATGAACCATGGACATCATATACGTTCATGTAATGAATTTATACGCTACTTTATAGCACAAGATATTAAATATGAACAAAATAAGACACTGTAGTCTACAAAAATGTTTGCCAGTTTATTACTGATCACTTTCACATGAATTACTCTCACTTTCATATTCATCACTCCCACTTTCATCTGATGAACCAGTGTTGACAGTGAAACACATATTTTCTACCACATCATCTACTAGTCCATCATTCCTCCACATTTCTTCCCCTATATGGTCCACATGGTCACAGTGTTTGTTCCATTCCAAAGAACCAACTTCATCAAAGGCTGCTCGAACTAATTGTTCTATTTGAGCAGCACTTTGAGAAACATTTTTCATTGCCACTTTATGTTTGACGCTACTCCATATTAGCTCAATTGGATTGAGGTCGCAGTGATATGGAGGCAACCGTACCACAGTATGTCCATGTTTTTTCAACAACTCATCCACATAGTACATTTTAGAATGGTTGGCTTGTTTGAAAAGATGCAAAAGTTCTGCTTTAAGCATATCATTTGTGGTTGAGATGCCATTAGCTTCAAGCCATTCTCTAATAATATGCTTCCGAGTTGATTGGGTTGGTGCTTTATTAATTTGAACACTGGTAAGGGGCATTGTCCATAATCACAATACCATTAGGAGGTAAGTTTGGTATAAGTTGATTTTCTAACCAGTTCATAAAATTTGTATGGTTCATGTCATCGTGATAATCCCCTGATTTGGTTTTTGACTTGAAAATTAGTAGTCCATTCTTGACAAACCCATAACGTCCACCAGCATGTACTATTATGTACCGTTGACCAGCTCTGTTGGATGTATACACTCCAGGTTCATGTTCCGATTGCCAGCATTTACTAACACCATATGATGGATGGATATAAGTTTCATCCAAATAAGTTATTGGCCTCTTGCTGTGACCTAAAGCATCATTTTCCCTCAAACTTCTTAAATAACGAGCCCGCCAAGCTACAATATCATTACGTTCCATCAAAAGTTTTCTTTTATTGTGGCACTTTTTATACTGAAAACCAATATTTTTCAAGTGCTTTCTTAAGGTGTCTGGACAATGACTTAGGTCAAGTGCCCGGGCTGTTGAGCACAACCCAAACGTTTGAATGAATGAATGAAGGTGTCTGGACCGCCAGAGCAATCGACTTTATTTTTCATTTTATTTACCAAAATCTTTATTGTTGGGATTTGTTTATCTACCGTATAGCATTCATGTACAGTTCTTTTCAAAATACCCAAGTCACAATCATCCAATTGTATTTTGTTGGTACCTCCACTTTTTTGTTTTTTTTGAAGGTGACCCCAGTAAAGCACCTTCTTGCAACTGTGATTTCTCCTTTCTAATACGTTTAAATGCAGGTAACTGATTTTCCTGTCGCTGCTGCAGCTAATTCTGTGGCTTTGTCCAAAGGGAAAGACCACACACCAGCAGTTTTTTGTTTATCAAAAAATTCCACAACGTTTTTAATAATATTGCGAGCTTCCGTGTGCACTGTTTTCCTCGATTTTTTATACATATTGATGAGACAAATCTGCAAGAGAAACAAACATTACTAGGTCTGATGAAATTGGTTATTGTGTGTTGTTTTAGGTTATGTTTGTTAATAATAATTATAGTACATACCTTACTATGTTGAGTTAATTATCAAATTAGTCTTAACAAAGACTGATTGTTCTGTAATTAATGGAGCAAATAATGATTATAATGAAATAATAAAGTATATAGAAGCAGATTATATGGCAGCTGACATCAAATAGAATGCAGTCCAGTGTTGCCGATCATTGCCGATGCAAAAATAAAAATTACACTAGCGTCTATTCCTACTCTGTTACAATTCGTCCTAGATGCTCGCGCAGCTTAATGTCAAACAGGACGGACACGGACAGTTGACAGTTAAAGATAATCTGGGGTTTAGAGTTGGTGGTTTGTTTTTGTTTTTATCGTTAATATTGTATTGTGATCTTGACTTATAATAGTTTATAATTTCTTTAGATATAATTTATTTAAAATTAGTTTTGCACATAAAAATATTCTGTAATGTTTTTCTTGTTTTTTCTGTAATGTTTTTCTTGTTTTTTATTAAATTTTTTCATTAAATTTTGTATTGTTATTTATCATTATCCAAAAGTATTGCAATAAAAAAAGAATTGAGTTAATCAAATATTTGTGCAGTACATAATATTTGTTACAGAGGACTTATCATTGAAAATGATTTCAAGATCATCAATCACAAGTTTTAGGTTTTACAAATCTATCACACAGTTCGTTGTGAGAAAAGTGAACAGAAACTTTTGATTCAATTATAACCATCGCAATAATTCCCCAGTTTAATATTTTTTATTCATTCAAAATAAATAAAGACTGATGCTTATTTCTTCTCGCAAATAAAAATTTATTTAGGTAACTATGGGCATATAACTATTTTTAAATTCGGTAATAGGCTAGAATTAGTAGGTTTCATATATTTTATCACTCACATTTGCTGTTAGGTATTTTGACATTTGATTGTAATAATATAAAATATAGAAATTTGTCCATGGCTAAGCTAAGAAACAAAAATTAATTAAAAGAGAGAAAACTTTACAATTTAAAAACAAAGCTCATTATGGACATATTATTCCTTGATGATGAAACTAACCTCAGATATAACAAAAAATTTAATACACATTAATGCATGGAAAATCATATTCAAGATAAATCTTTTTTGGACGTTCTGGGTGATACTTTTTTTGTTTATACTTCATACTACAGAACTGTAATTATAGTTAATACTAATAGCAACAAAAACAATTTTAATTATTAAATATTGTAAAAGTTGGTGATAAAATATATAAAATCTACCTTATGGCAACAAAGAGCTCTTAAAATATAAATTTTTCATTGAGTTCCAGTTTTCTACCCTTCTTATTATAGTTCCAGCCAAAAGTTAACAAAAAAAACCAAAGAATGTTTGTCAATTTGCCATTGTCAGTCATAGAATAATGATAATACTTATTGTTGTCATAGATAACCCTTATTATATACTGTCAGTATTTGGTAAATATCACGTGTCATAATATGGTTGCGCGAGCATCCAGACGAATTGTAACAGAGTAGGAATAGACGCTTGTAAAAATTACCCGAACCTACTATTCAAATTATCGGAATTTGTCAAAATTACCAAAAGGACACATTGGTTATCTAAATAAAGTCTTCGACCCCAGTCAAGATGGAAAATGCCCAAAAACAATAGTCATTTTATATATCCCTTCTACAAAATATTCGAAAAACTATTGGATCCAAATTAGTGATATTGTCTAAAAATCGGATAATCATCCTAGCATTGACAACACTGATACAAAATGAATAAAATGATGTATGTTGATTAAATCACTCGGTCATATTATTTCGATTACATTTAACAATTACTAATGGACAATCGTTAACATTGGCTCTTGATTGGCTGCTTGCGATGACCTTATTTTAGTTCGCATATTTTCCGGGGCTCATGTTTGGTTCTGTTAACGAGAAATTTTCAATTTATACAGTGCCTTAATACTAAATTATACGGATATTTAACAATAAAATTATAATCTATTTACGAGGAAATGAAATGAATTTGTCTAAATATGGGATTAACTAAAGTATTTAACAAGTTTACCTGGAAACTCATTCACAACAATCCTACAGGAACCTTTCTAGGTAAAAAGGTTTAATAAGGGAGAATTGTTAATATCAAGTTGGTCGTTAAGAAGATTATCTGAATATTTGTTTTTATTTATCTCTAGGGCTTCTAAAAGATTTAATTTGAAGGATTTAATGTAATTTTATCATTGTGACGTTAATGTGCTGTAGACATTTGATTAGGTTTCTTGTATCATATCTGACGAGTAAGTAATTCTTCACTAATTTATTTTTTTTTAAATTTTCCAACGATTATTGCTTACTTGCAGGTATGGCACTGAAGATGGCTTAACCGAAAGCGCTTTGCAATTTTAAATAAAAAATTTTTACACAGAATACAACAATGTTTTCTTGACTTTCTAGTCATGTGTACTCAGCTATAAAGATATTCACCTATAAAATAATATAAATTATTTACATTCATTTTCTCAATGCCTGCAACAGGAATAAACAATACGTACTTTCACGAGAGAAAGGGAGATGAAAAGATAATTCTCTGAGATAGAAAGACCTTCTCCGGTCTCTCTTCTCTTCCTTTCTTTATTTGCCCTCGATTATAATCGTCTAGCTGCGAAAACAGACGAATGTGTTTATGGAGTGCCTAATAGCGAAAAGAAGCGATTCTCTATCGTTGAAATACTTACAGAGTGCCACTCCTGTTTCACCTTGTATCCCCTTTTTCCTCCACCCTTAATCCTCTTTCGCTTATCTCTGCCTCGGCCTTGGTCTACCTCCATCCCCACTCTTACCTACTAATTATAAGTCTAATTATAACTTATAATAATAATAATTATAAGTCTAATTATAACTATAAGTCTATTTATAAGTCTATGCTTACGCCTCTATCCATCCTTTCCTTTACACATATCTAGCATTTACTAAATCCACTTCCCTCCTATAAATTACTTCATCTAGTATATCATGCGCTATCCCCAAATTCATCTGTATCACTCTTCATCCATCCCCTACATTGTTTTTTTCCCGCACTCTTCTCCCCCCTTCCTTCTTTTTGACCGTCTTCTCTGTTGGATCGTCTTCATCTACTCCCACCTTCCCCCTAGTACATTATGTCTCCTGTTGAATTCACAATCAAACTACCCGTTTGAAATGACTTCCCAAAATATATCGTAGTATATGATGATCGTGATATATCCAAAAATGTATTAGTAAAACCTCAAGGAAAGTAATTATGACTTTTACTAATATTTATTTCACAACTCTTCCCGTTTTTCAAATACAATTTATAAAACTTCCTAAAATCACTGACATTTTTTCTGTCACCTAAAATTGACAAGACTAATAATGTGACTTATGTTAAAAAATAAAATAAAACTTAACAAAACTAATGGCTACAATTTCTACATCTCCCCTGGCTTGTGACCCCTTTCACAACCTACCATACAAAGGAAGGCTTGCCGATAGTCTCTGGCTATGTGATCTTGTGTCCTCCATCACTCCGTATCCAAAGCATCTGCCCTCCTCCCCTCCCTCTATAATAGTTACCCTATTCCAGCCTAATCTAATCCCCCTTTTTCCAAGTAAGGCTTTCGCTTTTTCCCATTCCACCCTCACCACCGCAATTTTCATCCCGTTCCTCTCCCTTACCGCTTCAATCACCTTTGTCATTTAACCAGTCAATTCCTATTTTCTTGACCCCTTAATCTTCCACCAACGGGTCTATCTCTACCATCTTGATGGTTTTTGTTCCTCTTCTCGCTTCCACCTTAGCTCCTGTTACCCTTTCCACCTCTCCTAGAATTCCTCTCACCTCAACCACTTTCTTTGCCTCTACAACCATATCCCTGCTCCTTGAAACTCCAAGTTCATCCACCTTCCATCTCCCTCATCTACCCCTTCCTAATCCTTTCATTCCCTACCTGATTGACTTCTCCGATATCCTTTAGTATCAACTCCTCATTCCTGCCCTCCTTTTCCCTATAAATTGTCTCATCATCTCTCAACCACACCACCATCCTCCTCAGCACCACCACCCCCACATACCTGTGTAGCCCAACGCTGTCCCTACTCATCCAAACAGTTGACTCATCAGATCAAACACCTTCCGACGACAAATCAACTCCTCCGTGTTCACTCTTGCCCCTTTTTTTACGTAGTGCGTACCGCTCAGGTGCCGCGTACCATGGATAAGTGCGTACCTCCTTAACCCTCTCCATTTCCTCTCGTTTTTCTCCCAACATTGGGTACCTATCCCCCCAAACGAAAGTTGCCGGACTTGCCGGACAATTAACAAAATTAGGTGAAATTAATTCGATGGTAAAATTATTCCGAATTTATATATTTCCCAATAATTATTTGACCTGAATATCACGTAAATATGTAAATATGACTTTCAACGATCCCTAACTGGTAAGTTGCACCTAACCGGGTTTCGAACCTACAACCTCTGAGTTGTAAGCCATAGAGAAATATAATATATTTTGTCTATGTTGTTTGTCTTTGCTCAATACCCTACCAACTGCGCTAATCAGCTCACATTCAGTCACATCGAATAGAAGGTTAAAGGCTGCTTGGACGCGTGCGCACCTCAATTACTAAATTTGACGTGGTGGGTGCCATAGATAACATAACACTGATAGATGGGAATCTGACCCGTGGCGCTTCAAATGACGAATTAATTTTACCAGTAGCGCCATCTTACAGGTCGGAAAATGAAACTCTAACACATTTGACATGGTTGTGATCTCCGCTAACAGTGGAAAAATAAGATTCCTGTAAATTTACAGTTTTTCGCGGCTGGCGCCATATTCAAAATTACTGTGACTTCATTTTTATTGCAATATGGCATTTATGGTCCATTTTTTGAAATTTCATTCAAAGTAACTCAACATTTTGATTGATATCACAATAATAACAATCAAATAGTCAAGTTAAATTAAATGAAATGTCAAAAAATGAACCATATAATGCCTGGAGTGGGAAAAATAAAGCAACAATCATCAAGTTTATATATTTTATTTAAAATAAAAAGTACACAGCAAATAAAACGTTTTTTACATCTTTTAATGACAAACAGGAAGAACAATAAATGTAGTAAATTATTTTGAATCGCATACGATGTAAGGTAAAACGATTTTTTAAGGTAAGAAGCATTAATAAGTTTATGATTAACAGTGATCAGGAAAAGACGCAAAGTACAACAAATAGTGGAACAGTGACCCTCTCACCGTTATTGTTGAAATACAGAAAAAGATGCATATTGTGGAGTACAAAAATAATCAAATATAACATATTGAAGTTAAAAATTCACAAACATTCAATAAAAATCAATAATCACTGAAATAGGAGAAGGAGGTATTGTTTTCAAACACATAACTTTTAGTAAATACATAATACACAAATATGAGGAGATAATGAAAAAATTTGCATGTTCATCAGTCAACTTAACGCATTGCTTGAATGGTCCTTGCATTCGATCGATTTCATATAATCGAGATAAATGCGACCAAGATGCAACTTTGTTGCTGCCGTTCATCCCGTATTGAAGATCCTTACATAAAAGACCGTTCCTGATCCCCTTCAATAAATGGGGGGGATCATAAAGGTGAACGATCTCTTGAGAAGGATCTCCAACTGTGTAAGTTAGGGGCCCAGTGCGACTAGGTCCTACTAATTGATTCACGGCAGCTTGATTAGTGGCACCTTGGTCACATACAGTAGCGATCACAGTGATACCGATCGCCTGCAATTCTCCAATAATCGTTTTGATGCAATGCACCAAGTCGACTGTTGGTGTGGTACCTTCACAAAAACCAAAATTATGGGTTCTTCCAAGGTTACGAATACCTTTTGCCATGAATACTAGGGCGTGGTCAGCAAACTGTAACCTTCGCTTCCTAACACCTAAGTCCACAAACCCATCTACAGAATGTGTTTTCAGATTATATTTTAAATGAGGATGGAGAGAAATTTCATCAAACATTAAAACACAATACCTGTCCTCCTCCCCCAGCTTACTGACCTGGATCTTTAAATGTGTGAAAATGTGTTTATTCATGTTTTATATCGATTTATTAATATTTAATAGACAGGAAAGGAAATACAATTATTCTGTACTGAATATTTATTAGGTGTATCTGTTACATGTGTTTATATCAATCTGACTCTATCAGTTACATGACAATTGACATGTTGTCTGGTTTTAGGACCATAGATATAACTTACACTTAACTCGACTCCGAACACCTCCCCCTCAAAGGTTAAGCCTTCGGGGAGCTCTTATAGAGCGTCCGTAACGAGACTGCTCTTTCGATATCCTATGTCTATCATCAACATTAGTTGGTGTGGGTGAATGGACATTAACATTGATGGCGTGAGCGGGAGCAGTGGCTGTCTGGTGATTGTTGGGTCTGGAATTATCAACAAAGTTGTCAGGAAGCAGTTCAGGTTCTGCAAGCATTTTATTATCATTTCTACTAAAAGAATATTTAATTTGATGTGTATTTCTCCTTACAATTTTGTTGTTGCTTTCCTTCCTCACCCAATACGATCTGGGCTCATTAGCCTTTTCTAATATAACAGCTTTATCCCAGTATTTATCAATACTTGTTTTTATTACAACCCTATCCCCTTTTTTGTATTCTATAGGCTCTCTACGAACTACCTTGTCAAATTGTAATTTAATTCTGTCTTTATGTTCACATAAACGAGAGTAAACATGTGTTTGAATCTTAGGTTCCAGCAGTTTATGACTGACAGGTAATTGTGATCTAAGAAGTCTACTATGTAATATCTCTGATGGTGACGCATTTAAATTGATAATAGGAGAGTTATTATACTCCATAACGAGCTCTCTGAAATCACAATTATCTTCACAACTTTTTCTTAATATCTGTTTTCCAATGCCAACTGCCTTTTCAGCAAGACCGTTACTTTGGTGATGATGTGGAGAACAAGTGTTGATTGTAATGTCTTTACTTTTATAGTATTTCTTACACATAGTTGAGATAAAAGGTAAATTGTCTGCTACAATGAATTGAGGATAGCCAAAACGAATGAAAATGTCTTGGAAACAACTTATAACTGACATAGAGGTCTTATCTTTCAAAATATTCAACTCAATCCAATGGGAAAAATGATCTACAACAACTAAATATGGTTTACCACCAAATTCCAAAATGTCTGCTCCTATTTTGTTAAATCTTAGCTTTGGAACTGAATGTGGTAGCAGGGGTTCTTTGAAATTTGTTGGCATGTATTTCTCACAAGGTCTGCATGCTTTTATAAATGTTGTAATGTCATTGTGTAGGTCCGGCCAGTAAAATAGTTTACGGCCTTATGAATAGTTTTGCTTATACCAACATGACCTTTATGTAATATTTTAATGATTGTGTATCGCAGATTTTTTGGAACAATAATTTTATCATCTACAAAAATAATACCAGCTTCTACATAAATTGAATCTCTAAGTGCATAAAAGGGCTTACATTTGGGGTCAACGTTGTTTATTTTGGGCCACCCTGAATAATAATACTCATGAAGTTTCGTTAAAGTATGATCTTTAGAGGTTTCAACCCTAAATTCATCTATTTTTTCTTTACTCATACTTGCGGTGAGATGCTTGGAAACACTATGAACCATTTCAAGCATTTCTGTATCCTGTTTTTCCATAATATTTAATTTAGCTCTAGAAAGCATATCTGCAAATTGCACATTTTTACCTGGTACATATCTCACATTTAAGGAATATTTTAGTAATTTTAGTCTTAATCTTTGAAGCCTAACTGAACCTATTTTGTGAATTGGTTTTTTCATTATAGCTACAATTGGTTTGTGATCTGATTGCACCTCAGTCTCTGCATGATAAATAAAATCATGAAATTTTTGTGTGCCAAAAAAAATTGCCAGCAGTTCTTTTTCAGTCTGGCTATAGTTCACCTCGTGATCATTCATACTCCTCGACGCACACCCAATAAGCTTCAATATATTACATTCATACTGTTGAAACATACAGCACCCTAACCCATTTTTGGAAGCGTCGCATTGTAATATTATTTTCCTCTTTGGGTCGAAGGGTGCTAAGCCAGGTGCTTCACTCACCATTTTTTTTAATTTATTGAATGTTTCCTCATGCTTGGGTAACCACAGCCATTCTACATCTTTCTTTAATAATTCACACAACGGATGCATATACTCAGCCATATTTTTAATATACCGCCTAACATAGTTAAATGACCACCCAATAACCCGTTGCAACTCAACTTTATCTGTTGGGCTTTTAAGCTTACAAAGTGATTCAATCCTAGCTGGATCGACCTGCATGCCCTTTTCTGAAAAAATTTGACCCATGAACCTTACCTCACTTTTGCAGTACTGGAATTTGTCTTTATTAAACCTAGCTCCTACTTTCCTGGCCCTTTCCATGACTTCTAGTATAGCTTTGTCATGTTCTTCTTTTGTTGCACCTGCTATGATCATGTCATCATGACAAATCTGAACGTTTTTTATATCCCCAAAATGTTTTCCAACTTCTTCGTGGAACAGGTCTTGTGAATTTGACAGGCCATATGGAAGTACAGTGAATCTGTATATACCAAAGGGTGTGGCAAAGCAGCACTTCCACGACGATTCCTCGTTTAGCTTTAGGTGGTGATATCCTTCAGCTAAATCAAAGACTGAAAAGAATTTCTTACCCATCAGGTTTGAGCATATTTCCTCAATGTTAGCTGTTAAATATGGCTTTCGCACAATCTGTGTATTGAGATCTGAGGGATCTAAACATAGTCTTATTTTGCCGTTTGCCTTTTCTACTATTACCATCCTGTTTATACTTGCCTTAGGGTCTATTTCACCAACCCTTGCTATGGCATTTCTTCCAACAAGCCTATCCAATTCACATTTTAATGAGTTCCTTATAGCAATTGGTACTTTGGTGGGAGGATAGCATACCGATTCAAAATTTTCAATAGTGGTTATGTTAAATGTACCTGGAAACATCCCAGGACCACTAAATAGATCAATGTTATTTTTTATACACAATTCTCTCTCATAATCACATTTAACCTCACATACATTACTTATTCTTTTTAATAGATTCAATTTCAAACATGTTTGACCACACAAAAGCGTGTGGTTCGCCTCATTCACAATTACAAAGTCTTCATAGCTCTCAACATTTTTAAATTTGCAGTGAAGATTTACAATACCTACAGGTTTAGCTGCACTACCCTCAAACCCTCTTAAAATTATTGCAGATTTTCTTATTTTGAAATTCTTGTCTATCTTTTTGAACATATCTAAAGGTATAACATTTACATCGGCCCCTGTATCTAGTCTTACCTTGACTTTTTTATCCTCCAGCATAATTAATTCCTCCCATGCACCACGAGATTCAATTTTTCCATTGTCGTTAGGTTCAACTTGGTTTATAAATAACTCACCGTCACTATAGCTATCATCATCAATAGAGTCTTGTTCAATATTTCTAATGTTTTTGACTTTGCATGCCACAGCAAAATGGTTAAGCAGCCCGCATTTTCTACATTTTTTTCCATATGCTGGGCACTCGCGTGGGCCATGCATTGATTGACATCTCTTGCACTTAAATTTATCACTTTGCCTAATATGCTCTTGGTTAACATTATTTTTAAGGTTTTGCTTATGGTTACTCACTTCTGGTTTATGTCTACTTTTTTTTATAAAATTTACCTCTTCTCTGTCTTGTTCTTGAAACTTCATACTTTGGTTTTTACTTTGTTCACTTGTACGACAAAATTGAACAGCTTTGTCCAGTGTTAGCTGGTCAATCCTTAGAAGGGCTTCACGGGTTATGGGATCTCGAATTCCCATAACAATTTTGTCTCTCAGGGCTTTGTCCTCAGGTGTTTGATTTGCGTCAACAATATTGTAATTGCATGTTCTTATTAAATGTCTGCACTCTGTCAAAAAATGTTCAAAACTCTCACCCTCCTTCTGGATTCTTTTTATAAAGTTGTATCTCTCGAAACACTCATTGATTCTTGGGTTCACATACTTCTCAATCAGTTCAATTGTATATTGGTATTTATTGGCCTCGTCATCTGGGATAGTAAATGTGGTCATAATTCTTGCAGACTCGGTGCCTATCATATTTCTCAAAATTGATAATTTGACAGAATCATTAGATTCATTTGATCCTGTAGCAACCAAATAATCTTCGAAAGCAATTCGCCAGAATTTCCATTCTCCTGCAGCATTTTGACTCTGCAGGTCAAAATCGGGGGGCAATTTCACTGACCCGGTTCCAAAATTAGCCATGTTTCTGTTTCGTTAGGGGTTATGTAAACTTATTCCCCTAGTATCTTATTATATTATATACTTTTTAACCTATCACTGCCTGTAGATGTTTGACTGCGCCATGTTTTATATCGATTTATTAATATTTAATAGGCAGGAAAGGAAATACAATTATTCTGTACTGAATATTTATTAGGTGTATCTGTTACATGTGTTTATATCAATCTGACTCTATCAGTTACATGACAATTGACATGTTGTCTGGTTTTAGGACCATAGATATAACTTACACTTAACTCGACTCCGAACAATTCACACCTGGTAAAAAGGATACACTATTCAGGATTTTGTTTAAAGATTTCCGAGATGGTAAGCTGAAAAACTTGGACAGGAAGCGATATGCTCGGGCGCTTTTCTTGTACAATGACAGTGCAAACAATTTGTCATCTTGGCAGAACCTACGCCCCTTGGGCTTCATACGCAAATTTTTCAGATTTGATTAAAAAAAATTGAGGGCCACTTTCGAGTAATTACCCAAGATGTTCACTAACCCTTCCTTTTCAGTGACTAGTTTCACAAAATGTTTTATATCTTTTTGGTCAACATTTTTTGCTCTAAGGCGCTTTATGAGGGTCACTGTCTTGTAAAAATCTTTTTTTGTTAATGCCTCTGCTTCTGCAAATAAAGAAAGTAATCTAAGTTAAATGTACTCATTTCAAAGATATTTTCTAAGAATAACATTGTTTCGTACAAATAAAAAAATAGTTTTATCTATCAGCAACTGTTTCTGTGGGCAGATCGGCAGATGTAGGTATATTGAAGAAAACATGAAACACATCCATTTCTAGTTTGCTTATGATTATGACTTGATTATGACTATCATGACTAATATATTATATTATCTAATTAAATTTGGATATTTTTATCCATATAGCTCACACATATATGATTGTAAACATTTAGGTAGGTACATATTTATTTCTTGAAACTACTGACCTTTGAAAAACGCTTGTACCTTTCTTCGAGAAATTCTTTTTTTTACTTCTGGGAGGTGGAGCATACATATTTGCAGTATCTGTAGACAATTTAATCATTTACTAATATAGTACTATAAAACATGTTATTCAGTTTGTTTTTTATGGAAATTAAACAAATCAAATAATATAACAAAAGACACATATAGAAGATATTTTAATTGATACATACCATTATTTGATAATGGCTTGATGCTCTGCAAAATGTCTTCCTCACACACCCGGCTCGTGGATGGAATAGCTGTAACATAAAAATTATGTTAATATTTCTTAGGTACGTTGTATGACTAACAAAATTATATCATAACGAGTTGCAAAAAACTCACCATTAATCAATTCCCTTGAATAGGTTTTGGTTGTTGTCACCTTCCCAACTGGGGAATAAAAAACAGATTCTTTCATCGCATCTACAGAAACTTTGTATCAGTTAAATTATATCAAACTTACAACAATAAATACCTTTATTTTGCTGAAGAGCTGTTACCTGTGAGGGTACCATAGTGGGAAACAAAAAATCAGATCCCTCCTTTGGATTGTGATCTAAAAAAACACTCTAATATAATAACATTCAATAAATATATGTAAAAAAAATTTACTTACCAGGCAAAAACAGGGATGGCAAAGAAAACCTTTTCAATACCATGCCCTCGCCTTTTTCTACTCTACAAAGCAGTCCTGGCCAAAGTGACGAGGGCATATTCTCCAATTTTTGTGCCCTGTTAAATCCAAAAAGAGGTTTCCACTTCTCTCCAGCCAAACCGAACGTTGTTCTTCATGGCTCGGAAGTTTAAAGCTGTATAAAAAGAGTAACTACTTCAATATTTTGTCACTTTTCAGTTAATTAAACATGTTTTATATTATTAAAAAAACTTACCGGGTGCACCTCACAGTACCTACAGTCCTCAACTATACATTTTGTTGCCATGGGCATGATGACAGTCACTAAGAATCACTGAAATATTGATTTGATATAATTATATAAAAATCGTTACTTTCAAGAAAAATGGAATTTAGCTGGAAACAATATAAAAAAACAATGGGCATTTATTAATAGTCTTATAAAAAATAAAAAAGATGAAGTAGCTATTGACTAGCTGTTGATTGATAATAATGTCGTAAATGGTCAACTAGATATAGTTAATAATCTAAATAGGCATTTTTCTCGGGTTGGTGGAGTGATTGTGAAAGATTTAGAAAATGAATTTAATCAATTAAATGAAAATTTCTCTGTTAGTGAAATTTTTAACAATAACTCAATTTCAGTACCGTTAACGGATGAACAGGAGTTGTTAGATATTATTAAGGAACTAAGACAAAACTCAGCACCCGGACATGACGAGATTACAGTTAGGGATATACGAAATCTTGGAGAATATATTCTACCAATTTTGAAGCAATTGGTTAATAAAACTATTCAAAGTGGAATTTTTCCTCAAGAGTTAAAGATCAGTAAAATTACTCCACTATTTAAGACGGGGGATAAAAAGAACATGAACAATTACAGACCTATTTCAGTATTGAGTGTATTCTCTAAGATTGTAGAAAAGTTAATAAAAAAAAGAATGTTATCCTTTATTGATACCGATCTATTGACCGATAAATTTCAATATGGGTTTATTAAAAACAGTAGTACACTTGCTGCTACTGTTGATTTCATAGATTATATCTCAAAGGGCTCTAGACGGGAAACAGATAGTTATAGCAGTGTTCGTCGACTTAAAAAAAGCTTTTGACGTGGTTAGTATATAGATATATTATTGAGTAAATTATTGAGAATGGGGTTTGGGGGTGTTATGTACAGCTTAGTTAAGACATATTTACTTGATAGAAATCAGTACGTAAAGCTACAGGTTGTCCAGTGCTTATGGGGTGCCACAGGGGTCAGTCCTTGGACCTCTGTTGTACTCTCTTTATGTGCTGAATCTGAAGTGCGCCAATCTGGAGGCAAGATATTTTACCTTTGCAGACGATACTGTCTTGCTATACACGGGAACAGATGAAATTACCCTAAATAACCGAATAAATAACGACTTGAATATTTATCTCAAATGGCTGTTTTCTAATAAATTAAAAATTAATATTAACAAAACTAAATATATTGTGTATTTAAACAGAAAAATAAATTAATTAATTAAATACATATTAACATCAATGGTGAACTTATAGAGAAAGTATGTTACATAAAATACTTGGGATTAATTGTAGATGAAAATTTGAACTGGTCCTCACATATAACAAAAATCTCTGAAAAAATCACTTCAATGCTGTCCGCTTTGTACAAAAGTCGAGACTATTTGTCTAAAAAAAGTAAATTTCAAGTTTATAATGCTTTTTTCTTAACACATTTTAGGTATCTTTTGCCTGTGTGGGGTATGTGTGGGGAAGTAAATTTTCATAAAGCACAAGTATTACAAAACAAAATTCTTAAAATATTATTTAACTATGATTGGCTCACTATCACAAACATAATTTATTCGGATCTACATTTAAATAGGTTAAAAGGAATTTTGGAAATTGAACAGTGCAAGCTTGTTTATAAAATCCTTAACAATCAGCAGAAATGCAACATAAATATTGAGTATTGTTGGGATGTGCATGATTACCAGACAAGATCTCATAATAACATCTATCAACCATTTACAAGGACTAATATAGGTTTAAACAATCCAATTATAGATGCATTTAAAGCGTTTAATAGGTTACCGCAATGTGTGAAAGATTTAAGTAGTAGAAGTTTTGTTGGAAGACTGAAACAATTTGTAAAAATTGATTAACTGCATTTGCAACACTATTATGTTTTGTTATTCTCGAGGCCAGTGTTGTGTCGCTTCTAGCGGGGGCTGCAAGCACTTCATAGCATTTCTCTTGTGGATCCACCGAAGGAGTGAAGAGCCATCCTATACAGCTGTAGCATGCTACTGGAAAAAATCAAAACTGTCCTGCGTTGGAACTAGCCTGAAGAGCATGTCGGCGAAGGACTTGTCAAAAGGGAAACCTAGCCTGCCATCAAATCCTACAGTTCTCAAAAAGTTTTTAGATATGGGAAAAAAACGAAAACTGAATAATTGTGAGTTATTAAAATATCAACCTGACTATACTCTTAATGATACTCATAGTTTATCTATGCATCAACTTGTGCTCAAGTATAAGGAGAAGTCCTGTGAGACATTCCTGAATAAAGTGAAGCTATCTAACAAAGCTATTGTTGAAGTAGAGGTAGAGACCAGGCAACAGCACCAAAACAGTCTTTGGTTTGAACTGCGTTATGGCAGAATAACAGCATCTCGAGCCTATGAATTTAGTCGGTGTAAAACAAAGGATGGTACTATTATGGCATTAATAATGGGAGGGAGTATACCAGACACACCAGCAATGAAACGTGGTAGAGTTTTAGAAGATGAAGTGAGAAAAACTGTCAGCAATATACTGGGAAAAAGAATAAAAAAATGTGGTCTCTTGCTCTTCAAACAGTACCCAATGATAGCTGGATCACCAGATGGAATTTGTGGTGATTTAATTGTTGAGATCAAATGCCCCACAAGTGCAAAGATATATAAGAACTATGTTAACAATGACAAACCTACTGCAAAGTTTAATACACAGATGCAGGTCCAAATGTTTTTGACAGGACTGAAAAAGGGATACTTTTGTGTGGCTGATAGTGATTACACTACAAATAAAAAAGTGGACATTTTCAGTGTATCGTTTGATGAAACATACATGTCTGATTTCCTTAAGCTTGTAGTGGGCTTGTGGAAAGAAAATGTGTAGGGAAAGTGTGCCTTAGACGGCCCCCTGCCTATGATGGCCCACAGCTTGTGTTTTGAAAATCGCGCGCTTTGTCGCTCAACTGACATATAAGGCCTGTGCAACAAGTTGTTTTCTCAGTTGGCATCGACTTTCGTACGTGAGCAGGTGGTTGGGACGAAGCGATAAAATAAAATCAATTTCGGTGAGTCTTGATCTAAAATTTTGTGTAGGATATGTACAAAAAATATATATTTTAGAAGTTTAGCAAAGGAACGCCATTCATATGTGTAGAGTAGTTTTGCCTGTTGTCTTTCGTTTGCTGCATTCAGTTTTGAGTTGAAGTGAATAATGAATAAATTAGAAGCTTTTAAGTATATATATATATTTCAAGAGATCATCCATTACTCAAATGTGGTTAAAATCCAAACTAAGGGTAAATGAAACTCAAAGTCCAAACCACAACTTTAATATTGATATTGTTCTCCAAAAGAACAAACCATATAGCTTAGCAACTAGTTTCGGTAAAATTTACCATCATCAGGCTGTAAAAAAGGTTACAATTATCAGAAGATCAAATTGAATTAAATTTAAATTGAGACAAAATTATATTATGTTGTTGTTATGATATGAATTCTTAGACTTTAAACAAAGCTTAAAAATTTTTTTAAATATTGACCAAATTTATATTATATTAAATTACAATTTAGTTACTTTATGAAACATTTACTAATTTAGTTACCAAATTTATATTATATTAAATTACAATTTAGTTACCTTATGAAACATTTACTACTGGTGTAAAACAAACCAATTTCCCATCATCATTATTGCTGTAGGTATTTAGATGGTTCGGAAAAGAAAAAGAAAAGAAAAGGAGAAAACTTATACTAAAAAATCCATGGCCATGGAAACTTAATTAAGAAAGAAATATTAAGGAATAGGAATTTGTCTTATATTTTCACATGAAAAAAT
The DNA here is from genome assembly GCA_910591695.1 of Galerucella pusilla. Taxonomy (NCBI): domain Eukaryota; kingdom Metazoa; phylum Arthropoda; class Insecta; order Coleoptera; family Chrysomelidae; genus Galerucella; species Galerucella pusilla. The sequence goes on along the minus strand of CAJUYI010002499.1, from coordinate 6,792 downwards.
AAATGGAAAATTTTGGAAGAAATTTGAGGAATTGTAGTTTCGAAAATTTCCGAGGTACCACAAGGTTGACTAAACCTATATAAGTTACGTGGAAAAACGGGATTTTTAAACTCGACACCAGAAATTGAATCGATGAAGGAAGCGATACTGGAAAAAGAAACCAAAATAAGAAAACAACGTGCCCGACAGGTGAAAAAAAAAGTTTTCCCTCCAAGTCCACCACTGAACGTAGCCACAACGGAAAGAAAATCGCAACTGAGGAAACAACGTGAAAGGCAAGTGAAAAGAAATATTCAAATTCAAGATAGTTCCGATGATGAAGATAATTTTTTTGAATTTATGGAGCAAAGTGACTCTGACGATGTTTCTTGCATATATTGCAACGAACTTTTTTCCCATTCTCGATCCAGAGAAAAATGGATCCGTTGCCAAGAATGCAACTCTTGGTGTCATACTGAATGTTCTGGAATAATTGATGAACGGCGCAAACATTTCGTGTGTGAATTGTGTTTCTAAGAATAGTATTTCTGTTGTGATTTGAAATCAAAGAATCGTTTTTTAGTTCAGTTTTTGTGATATTTTTTTATTGATTTGTTCAGTTTTTTATTATTTTGTTGTTTTGACATAATTATTGTTAACAAAATCCCTTATTTCTGAATTATAAATTGAAAACATTCAATAATACTATTTTTGTTTGTACATATAGTTTTCGATCCATCATAGGAACACTAAGGGGGTCATCATATGCACATACGTGCCTATGATGGGCCATTTCAAATATTTTCAAAAAACCATTCTATTTGAGCATGTATATTTTTTAACTGAAAAAATAGTGATCAACCTAAACTTAATCAAATAAAGAACATATACATATTCATTAGCATGAAATACATGCATAAATAAAGAAGTTATATGACAATATCCTTAAGGAGTCCAACATGGGCACACTTCCCCTACCCAGTGTTGCATAAAAGTGTATTGTAATTTCACAAGTCTTATTCTCAAATACAATGACCTTTATTTATAAAATAAAACACAGATTATATCCAGAACATTTACTTAAAAATACACAATGTATATCGGGTGTACATGATTATCAAACAAGATCGAGATGACTTCTATGTACCCACGGCTCCAAATTGTTATAGTCAGAATGATGTTTTTCACAATGGACATGTACAATATTATAATAGCTTACCCAATGATGTTAAGAAGACAAAAAATGTAAAAATAGTTGTTAGAGAATGTACAGTTTTGTAAAAAAATGTGTAGATAAAAAAGGGTTTGCAAAACATTTGAATTTACTATATTGTATCATGTGTAATATATATTGTCATATTTGTTAGCACACGCTATTATCAATAAATTATTATTATTAGGTAAATAAAATGCACAAATGATAATTTTGTAGTTTTATTTTTTTTAGAGAGTCTTGTAAATTTATTAAAGCACATGCAATTACAATAATATCATCAAGTACCTTTACAAAATTTGTATTTAAACATGCATGGGGCTTCAACATATTAAATTCTCTCAACCGTCTAATTACTCTCTCAACATGTATCCTCAAACTAGCTATCTGCTTTGTTTCCTTGACTTCATGTTTTGATAATTTGGCTCCAGTGACAACACTTGGCGGTCGTACAAGATGCACACCTGCAGTAAATAAATATGGTTGTACATGTTTGAACCCTCTGTCTGCCATCACACACATACCAGGCTGTAAACACTTAATGAAGTCACATGATTCGACTAAACATGTATCAGTGATTCTACCTCCGTAGCCTGGTGAAATATAATTTACCAAACCATTTGGTGTACAAGAAATCAAAAATTTTATGGCGTTACATTTTTTGTATTCCGACCATGGGACCTATTCTCAGCATATGCAAATTTGCATTCGCATATAAAAATTTACGAATGGCTACATGCGCATTCGTAATGAATATTGTATTCTTTCCTATTCGCATACGTGGTTCGCAAGTGTTTACGAACGGTTAGATAAACACACTCGCGTAAACATGGCAATACAGCATTAGCACATGCTGTGGCTCAGCTGATGTTTATCAAATCCCCTAACCTACAATATTTAAAATTTTCGGATTCTACCCAATTCTACCCTCGTTTTATCGTTTACTGATAGAAGTGTTCTGGGGTTCCAAGGGAAATTATTTAAACTCAGATCTGATTTTTGTTAATTCTAGCATACAAGAATAATGGATATTAATAAAGGTAAATATAAAGACATCTTGCCAAAGAATCCACCCTGGGTATATTCATAGATATTGAGGGAGCGTTTGATAAAACAACCTTTCCAACAATTACCCAACAACTCAACTCCAGGAATGTACCTCTGGTAGTAGGAGAATGGATACTCAAGATGCTCTCTAGTAGAGCAATAAGTATCAATGTAGAAGACATCACAGTAAGAGGACTGGTCATGAGGGGATGTCCACAAGGAGGAGTCTTATCACCCCTTCTGTGGAACATAGTCCTAGACACCCTGATTAATCACCTCAACAACAATGGATTCTACACAATTGCATACGCAGATGACATAGTTATCTTGCAGACTGGCAAATTTGTGAACACACTGTGCGACAGAGCGCAGGATGGGCTTAAATTAATTGAAAAATGGTGTAAGGAACACTCACTGTCGATCAACCCCAGAAAGACTGAGATGGTCCTTTTCACCAGGAAAAGAAGTTTATCGGGTTTGAAACCTCCCGAAATCTTCAAAAGCAAACTAAACTTTTCGGAAGAGGTGAAATACCTTGGTATTACCCTCGACAGGAAACTAACATGGAACTCTCATCTACACAACAGAGCAAAAAGAGCATATGTGGCTTATGAGCAGTGTCGGAGGACAGTGGGACGCACATGGGGTCTGTCACCCCGTGTGGTCACCTGGATCTACACTGCAATAATAAGACCCATGTTAACGTATGGAGCAATTGCATGGGGACCGAAAGTTCTACAAGCAACGGCCATCCAAAAATTATATCAAATACAGCGAATGGCTTGTCTGAACATCACAGGAGCCATGAGAACAACACCAACCGCAGCAATGGAACTAATTACTGGTCTGACCCCTCTGGACCTGCACGTCAAGGAGGTTGCGTTAATGGCCATGGTACGATTGCGCACGGCTGGTGTAAACCCCGAAGTAGGAGTGGGCCAATTGAGGTTGAGCCTATGGCAGGAAGCGCTCACTGCGCTACCTCTGCTGCAGGCAGCCAACGATGCAATTGAACCCAGGTTTCTGTTTAACAAACCCTACAAACTTCAAATAAAACAGAACACAGAACCAGACGCTGCAAATGCAATACGCATTTATACAGATGGTTCAAAAATGAAAGAAGGCTCAGGATGTGGAGTTTACTCGAGAGCACTGAGCCTCAAGATTAAGTGGGGAATGGGAAACAATACCAGCGTGGTTCAAACAGAACTGGCTGGTATCTCAATTGCCACAAAAGAACTAACCAGAAGGGGAATTTCTGGAAAAAACATAACAATCTGCACTGATAGTAGACAAGCCCTATTAGCCTTGAACAGACAACGTGTTATATCGAGGCTAGTACTAGAGTGCCACCAAGATTTAGCTGACGCCTCGGCAGATAACAATATTATCCTGAGGTGGGTTAAAGGGCACGACAGGAGTAAAGGAAATCGCATTGCTGATTCTTTAGCCAGGGAAGCCGCTGGACTGAAAATTCTAGGACCCAGTGACACCTACGGCCTAACGACTTCGACAATTGCGGAACTAGCCAAACGTTACACCCATGCTCAATCCCTTAAGAGATGGGATGGAATCAAAGGATGCAGTCTTGCCAGGATCACCCTGGGCGACCCTGGAAAGCTGGCGCCGAAGAAATATTTGGCGATGACCAGGAAAAACCTACGTTTAACAGTAGGATTTCTGACTGGTCACTGTCAACTAAGGAAACACCTCCATACTATGGGGTTAGTGGACACACCTCTATGCAGGATGTGTGAACAGGAAGATGAAACTGTCAGGCATGTCTTATGCGAGTGTCCGGAGTTATCGTCAATAAGAGAGTGTGTGTTCGGTGAGTCTTGGCCTACACCTGCCGATATAAAGGAGATGTCTCCTAGTGACCTGACCACCTTCCTGAGAAGGACAGGATGGACAATGACCTAGGAGGACAACTCCTCGGGAGGATGTACAATGGGTCACATGTGGCCTAAGTGCTGTGAGCCTACACACTCACCCTCCCCACTCTACAGATACAGAAAGGCATCTTGCAAACTGCTATAGGTATTTTGAGATTTTTCATAAATTTAATAAATTCGGGGTGCTCTCTCTTCAGCATCTTCTAATGCTTGGATTAAAAGCAAGTGAAAACTGTGCAGCCATTTATTTAATCCTGCAGTAGTCGCGCCTGAATTTTGGCGTCGAACGGTCGGGCGCGGACTCACATTCCGCATATCCAACATGAATTCTTTGTTTTTGAAAGGACCTATATGCCACGAACAACAACAAAATCAGTTATTTGGTGATTTTATTTTATATGAACTTTAAATACGCTTAGTTAATATAAAACAAGACACTAAAAATAACAGCAAAACGCCATCTCTGACAATCTACACAGGAGTAACGAATAGGTCTGTTCTTCTTACGATCACATAATGAACATCTACCTCGTTGATTAGCAACTTGCGGTAGAGCCTCAGCTGCTTCTATGCCATAAATATCCATGATTCGCTGGCTCATTGATCTTGGAATATTCTGATGTACGCGTCGACGGGCGTGACCCTCCACTAACTGAAAGGATAACCTTTGAAGAAATTGTCTTCTCTTCATATTCACATGGTTCCCGGGTGCCTCGAAACTAAATAGGAAGGTACTGAGTGGGGCACGCCACTTCCTGTACAAAATTGCAAATTATAGCCGAAAGTATAAAAGTGCGGAGCGTGGCTCCGCGCGCGACTACTGCAGGGTTAATGACGAAAAGTCTTACAAAACTAGCTCGAACTCAAAATCACGAATAAATTGTAATACATTGACATATATGTCAATGAATACACCATACACTTTAAAACATATACAAAACCGAGGTTATGTATGGCAAATACGCATTCGTATATGTGATTCACTTAAAATATCCCGCTCGCTGCAATTTCGAATGATACATACGCATGCGAACCAATTGCGAATGTTCAAATATAGGAACCTTCGCATTTATAAACATTACGTATGCGTATCTCAACATTCAGCACCTGAGAATAGGTCCCCATGTTACTGCTTGATTAACACTTTTAGAAGGCTTTTGCACCTCAATTTCTAGACAGTCTATTATGCAACTTGTGTTGTGAAATTTATGTCTGAAAGCCATTGGCAATGTACATTTGGTTAAATCTTTATCAAGAGTTACAATAAATGGTTTCATAACACTAGCTAATACTGGTATATTTTTGAAAAATATTTTGCTTGCATACGTTGTACTGATAGAAAAATCATCGGCAAGCTCTCTATATGTGCTATTTAATCTAATTTTTTTCAAACAAAGCAGTATATGATTAGTGGGAATTCTTGTCTGTTCTTCGATTATGTCTAATAAATAAATACAACATGTAGGAAGACCTATATAAGAACGTGGGCTCTTCATGATTTTGAATAATGTGTATTTCAGAATTTTAAATGCCTCTTCATTTTTTGTGTCTTCACTTAATTCACTGCAGTCTGAAGTGGATTTTATCTGAAAAGATTTTGTTGAAGGTGATGCTTCTTGTTGAGATACAGATGGTGAATATGGAGTATCACTGTCAGATTGTTCTACTAGTATTTTTGAAAATTTAAATAGGCTTGATGTCCCTGGTATAGTGAAACCACAACTTTTTATTTTAAAAGGAGATGTTGATACTGAACAGCAATCAGGTTTCATAGGTGATGTTGACTGGTTTACTAATTTAAATTCTGTCTGAACAGCTTTACTTCTAAATTTGTGAGTTATATATACTTGTACAGATTTATCACACATTTTTGGGTAGGTAGTAGGTCTATCGTCATATACTTGTACTGCTTTATCACATGATTTTGGGTAGGTAGTAGGTCCATTGTCATGTTCTTCTAATTTTTCTAGTACTACAAAATAAAAATGGAGATATTATAAATATATAATATGCTACTGTTAAAGTGTTTATATGGTTAGTACTTTATAGACTGGTTGGATAGTATACAAAATATATAATAAAAATATCCAATACTTTATAGGTATTCCATTAGCTATGTAAACATTTGTAGCATGACTATATATTAGTTTATTACACATAGATCTATGATAACAAAGTTAATTTTTATTATAAAGCAATATCATTGATGGATAAAAAGACAAAAAAATTTTACTCAAACTAAAAAAATGAATGTATTTGTTGATATGAGAAGTGGAAGAATAAATTGATATGTTCTACCTGGAGTTTCTGATGAAGTGCCTACAGAATCTACATGTATTGCAGGTGTACATTTTTCTGCTAAATATTTTTCGCTTTCTTCAATCAACATCTTCCTTTGTTTTTTGGGAACACGTGGTTGTTCTGTAGTATTAGAAATCCATGTTCTTTTTTCTGGTTGCCATTCAAATCTTGTGGGCACACTCTGACTTCATGCGCACTTTTGAAATTGTACATGATACTGAATATAATTTTCCATATCATTTGGTAACTAAAACCGGAATAAAGTGTTTAGATCGTCCCTAATGTAGACAGTAAATAAATGAAATATAACCGCAAACAAGTGATTGGCAATTTTATTGAAGAATCTTGATATTTTAT
>CAJUYI010002498.1:0-31078 GCA_910591695.1 Galerucella pusilla | reverse complement strand
TATCTCAGAGAGATTCTACATCCTCACGTGAGACTATGGCGCGCAGCTGTTGGCAATTCCTTCGTTTTTATGGACGATAACGCCCGACCTCATCGGACCAGAGCTGTAAATGAGTATCTTGAAACTGAAGGGATCAATCGTTTGAACTGGCCTGCCCTATCTCCTGACATGAATCCCATAGAACATGCTTGGGACATGCTTGCCAGGGCAAAGGCAGCACGCAGAAATCCACTTGTTAATGCGGCCCAAGAAGAATGGCGAAATATTCCTCAACAGAATATCAATAATTTGGTAAACAGCATGGGCAGGCGACTTCAAGCATGCATGAATTCTAGAGATGGAAATACTCTTTATTAAAAGTTCTCATGTTGGTTCTCACTTAACCTTTTCTTTAAAAAGAATAAATTTGTATTTAATTTATTTAATTTCTAAGAATACTTTTCATGTTTAAAGCAAGTTTATTATTGGATAATAAAAATTTTTGGCAAATATACACGTTTTTTTTCCATTGAAACTAATTATTTGATTAATCTCTGATCCATTTATAATGAACACATTTTTTTTTCCGGAGATTTAGGGTGATGCAAAACTTTTGAATCTATGTTTATTTTGATGTCACATCTTAAACAGCGCATTAAAACTTTATTCATTTGTAATTTATAATTCTGGAAAAACTCTTGATTTCCAATCTATAAAAATTATTTTTTAGGCACATTGTAGGAAATTTATTGAAATTATTACAAGTATTTTGAATTTTTTGTAAAAATAAATCTGACAATTCATTATACCGGGTTGAATGAAACTATATTTATGTACCGTAAATTCTTAACACCCTGTGGGGTGAACTGAATGCTACAAAATTTTTCTTTGCGATTGATTAAAAAGATTTTCGATATTTTATTTTTTTATTCATTCCCATATCTTTCTCTTTACAAAATATACAAGTTTTTATAGAAAACTCCATTCTCAATACTAACAGCATCCATTATTGAAATTAAACATAAACAAGTAACAAATTAATAACGCATGATAATCAAAAATAAGCAAAATTTAAAGTGCTGCATTTTTTTATTTCCCTTGTGATAAATCTTCAGAAAAATTGAAACATTATTTTACAAATTGTACAATTGGTTGAACGTGAAGGTTGCCTGACAAAATGGAGCGAAATAGTCGATCAACTTTTATGTGGTCCTTTTTGTTTAGATTACCAGAACATTCAATTCCAGTATAAGGCACTTTAACTGAATTGGATTTACATAAGAGTGGCGCAAAAAATATTTTTATTATTCTCGTGGAAGAAAATGTCAGCTCTTGATGTTTCAAGAGCTCACTCCAAAGGATAGCTCAAAAATCTTCAAATTTATTAAAATATCTAAAATCGAATTTTTTTTTGTTTCGTTTAGGTATTATTTTATAGTCCAAAAAAATGAGATTTTGGAAGTTTCTGTTCACAATTTATATTTTGAAAGGTTACTCATAATATGATATAATTTTTTTGAATATCAATAATTTTATTCAATGAACAAACAATATTTAAATACATTTTCTGGTGAATACTAAAACCGAATACAAAAAGGGAAATGAATTAAACTTACCGCTGTAGTTAAGATTGTCTTCTCGAGATTTTCAAAATATCTGCAACAAAAAGATCATTTTACAGTACTTTTTCTTCTATATTGTAAAATATCAGGTAGGGGTATTTAAATAAGTATTATTAACATGAATAAAACAAGATTTGGAAATAATTCAATAAATGAAATAGAGAGTACAATTAAGCAAAGTATACCTTCCGCGAAATACAATGAAGACAAAAAAGTCTGCGTGGAAACAGTTTAGAATGTTTCTGGACGCACGTAATTATACGTTAGAAAAGGATACTTCTGAACAAGTTACCTATAGCAAAAATTCTTTAAGATTATGGTTTTAACATGAAAAAAAGAGATGGAACTGATTATAGTGAAGCTAGTGTGAAAACACTTTGGAATACGACTGCTCAAATGGTTCAGGAAAAATATTTTCTGGAATTTAACATCAAAATTGATCCATTTAAAGATATTAGCTATAAATTTGCTAGATTGGCCAGGGATACAAAAGGTAAAAAACTTCAGGCTGAACCTGAAACCAGAAAAAGAAGTTCTAACGCGTTTACCAAAGAAGAATTAAATGAAAATGGTAGAAAGCTATTCTGAAGATTTCATTTATGTTCGTTCGAATTAGCATGGCGTGGAAATGAAGCTGCTAATTGTGATATTAATTACTTCAAAAAAGAATATGATAATAAAGGTAATTATATAATATAATATATAATATAATATAATCCAATCTTTTCCAAAACGACACAAGGAGGATCAAAAGCTTCATCTGGCAGTAAGTAGCTGGTAAGAAATAATGCTAACAACAATTTGTGTCCCGTTCGTTTGTTTTTAAAAATTATTGGAAAAAGAGAATCCAATCCTTATCTAACAACAACAAGATTATTTTTAACAGTACATCCAAATTGGGACAAAGGAATATGGTACAAAAATTCACCATTGGGAATTAATACAATTTCAAAGTGGACGAAAATATCGCAAAAGAAGGAGTTGGTGAACAAGAAGTAATTAAGCTTACAGGATATTCTTCTGCCCATTCTTTGAAACCATATTTACAATTAAATGAAGAACACCATTTCCAACTTATAGAGAACCTTCGAGAAAATAAAAATAAAGAAAAGGAATCCTCAGTTTCTAGCTTAAATTCATCACAGGTTATGATGCAAAACAATCCCCAAAATTATTTTACTACAACGTACAATTATAATAATTGTACTTTTTACATAAATAAGTAATTTTTTTCTCTTGTCGTATTCAAGTTTGTTGCTTTTAGGTGCCAAGCAACAAACCTTCATGACAATCGAAAAATTTTCACTCTCGTGGTATTATATATGATTATTTTTTTCACTTGTCAAAATCAGACATTTTGGTGGTTTTAACCAATAGCAATACATTATTCTAGCCAATCATTCGGTATAATACTGATAATTCTGCTTCCTCATCGATAAAACCTTGTTTACATCGAAACGTCAAAATTTTACTTTGAATTTGTCAGTATTGACAACTAAAAGTGCTTCGAAGTTTATTGAAAAATGAACACAAACCGATTGAGTGCCAAGAGAATATTGAACATTCAGGTGATACAAAATTTTAAATTATTGTAAAAAATAATCTTCTCAAATACAACTCACTTTCCAAATTTTATCACATAAATTTTTATTTTCATCACTCAAACTTGTTTATTTGAGGCAACATTCAAACAAACCGAATTTAGATAAAATCCATCTTCCTAACGGACTCGTTATTTTATCAATCGGTTTGTTTTCCTATTTTTGCCAAATAAATAATTTTTCTCTTAGAAGAGAAAAAAATATCGATAAAATTTGAAGCACTCGTGGTATTTATTGAAAATTTCAAATGTAGTAGACGTCCAGAGGTTGTAAATTGTTGACAACTTGAATATAAAATCAATGAAGTGTGAATTTAAAAATTCCCAATGCCTTACACAAATAGCGAAGCTTATGATATGATAAATGTTTATTTTGAATGTTTTGAGAATCCTCCGATAGCATCAAGAGATTATGCATTGAGAAATTCCTAGCGACAACATTTTGGAGGACAGCATTTGAAAATTTATCAGAACGTTTAAAACAAACCTTCTTACCAATAAGTTCACGTGTATATGCTGCTGTGCCTAATATCTTGACAATACGTATGGAAATCGATGGTTTGAACGAGAAGGGTCAGTCAATTGTTCAGCAAGATCTCCAGATGTCAATCGATGCGATTTTTATTTATTACTTAAAAGCATCAGTTTTATGCTGTTCTGATACAAAATCGTTTTTATCTGTGGTAAATAATAGAGGGTGCATATTGCATCTAATGAATTTCAAAACTGACCTAATTTATCCGATGCCCCTCCCAAGAAGTTGAACGCTTATGTTGGTAAGTAATAAACAAGTTATCACTGCAGGGTTATAGAATGTGCCAAGTTTGAAGTGTTTATAATTTATGCTCAGCTTTGTAGATCAATAAGACTATAATAAATAAAAAATAGTAGTCTCTTAACGTAAATTGGAAATTTGGAAACAAACAACAATAAAAATATAAACATGATTCTCTTTTGTGTTCTAAACTGAAGGAAAAAAAATGTTAATAAAAACTATTGTGTATATAATACATTAATGTTTGATAAATACGCTTCCAGCACGGCAGACAAGAAACCTATCCACATTATTTATTTTGTGAGGTTCTTTCAAGTTGACGTGAAAAACAAGATTCCTCGAGGTAATTAATTTTCGTCCATGCGTTCTCCTTTTCAATTGCAAAACCCGAAAAACACAATACATCGTGAGACTGTATTGTTGGAAATATACAATCCGATTTTGTAGTTACGTTTTCAAAACCTTGAGCGCTCAAATTTGTAAACGTTCATCTTTTAATGGATAGACGATAGGAAAGTTTTAATCTGACGTTAAACTTCCTGCTAGTCATAATACCTGAAACAAGCTACCGAGATTAACAGTGCCTAAGATTGAAATTAATATCTGATACCAGCAACAAGTGAATTTCATTAGATTGAGGATTATACTAAAGAAGTAAATGGATAATATCATTTTACAGATTAGAGATATAAAGTGTGACAATTTCAAAACTTATAATGGACTAAATATCAAGTTTTTGCTATATATGTTACCGTTAAAGTATGAAATCCGTTATTTTATAGAATACCTAGTTATTCCATGAAATAACTGATCGTGTCCGGTAAAGAGTGAAATGATCTTGTATTTCATGGTTTAACTAGTTATTTCATAGAATAACGATTAAAATAGTGTGAAATAATCTGAATCATATTAACTCAAACACAAATACTTTTACCTTCCACCCCTAGTTCATTCATAAACCATACAAGGCCATAGGGAGAGAACAAATTTAAAACCCAGTGCGTCAACAAAAAAAACTTTGTTTTAGAAATAATGTTCTTTGTAATTGTAAGTGTCATTTCAGTAATCCTTGTTGTGACAAATGATTTTATGGCACGTTTCCATAAATACTATTTATACGCTGCATAAATTAGATAAATTGTTTCTTTTTCATTACAATTGTCTACCATTAGTTTAATTTCACTTTAGGTAAATTGTTTATTTTACACTTTAACTGTGTCTCATCAGTTAATTTATAGAATACCTGGTTATTCCATAGAATAACTAGTTAAAGTGTCAGATTAATAACATATTACACACTTTAACGGACACGATCAGTTATTTCATGGAATAACTAGGTATTCTATGAAATCACTGCATTATATACTTTAACGGTAGCATATATAATATAATATAATATAATAGGAATGTCATTCATACTGTTTCTAATTAATTCTACTACAGTATCATTTAAAGCAGTAGCAGGGAGGTAGTCGTACCACTTTATGTCCCAAATTTTCTGCAATTATCGAGAATACTTTCACAAAAGCACTTGTGAAAGCCTTCTCGACTTGTCAACGATCTTTTGAAAAGTTGGGAAAACAGCTTGGACGTATTATTGACAGTTAGAAATAAGTTGTATTCTCAGACGTCACTCAGATTATTTACAAAATGAAGCTATCATGCTAAAGGTGCAGCCATATAAAAACTTCTTACAAACATAAAATTTAATCTTGCGAAAAGAAAAAGAAACCAATATCAATAAGAAAGCGCTACTCAGCCGTTACATTACGGAACGTTCTAGTTTATTGAAGCTGTCATAAAGTTGAAACCAAACTTTTTTCAAGTGGAAAGAGCAATGAAACTAGACGGAATTTAAAAATGTTTCAAGAAAATACCGACTTAATCTTATTACCTACAGTGATTTGGTATTACCAGTAATAAAAGAATAAACTCTAATGTTGAATTGAGTTTAGCAAAGAAATCTGATTAGAGCAAAGATTTGAGATGGTCCCAATTACTCATGTGCCGGAACTTTGTACAAAAAACTTGGCAGACGATGGAAAGACTGAAAATAATTAAAGTACTTATATTATTAAATTTTCTCTACGCCTGTCCTTAACAAACTATAGGGTTTTAAAGACTATTTCACTAGAGCAAATTGATAAGAGACAAAATTTGAAGGTTTTGAACTGGCAATTTTTTGTCTATTTTTTGTGTATGAAATTCATCACTCTGTGATAAAATTCAATATAAAATCTTTGTTAGTGGTTTCTAAGGAAACTCAGTTGTTTATTTATTTATTTAACTGTCTAAAAATTATTGAAACTGTTTAAAAAATTTAAATAAGTATTATTACCATGAATAATACAAGATTTGGAAATAATTCAATAAATGAAATAGATAGTACAATTAAGCAAAGTATAGCGCGAAATACAATGAAGACAAAAAAGTCTGCGTGGGAACAGTTTAGAATGTTTCTGGACGCCCGTAATTATACGTTAGAAAAGGATACTTCTGAACAAGTTATAGCAAAAATTCTTGAAGATTATGGTTTTAACATGAAAAAAAAAGATGGAACTGATTATACTGAAGCTAGTGTGAAAATTTCTAGAATTTAACATCAAAATTGATATATTTAAAGATATTACCTCTATAAATTTGCTAGATTGGCCAGGGATACAAAACGTAAAAAGCTTCAGGCTGAACCTGAAACCAGAAAAAGAAGTACTAACGCGTTTACCAAAGAAGAATTGATGGAAATGGTAGAAAGCTATTCTGAAGATAATCCTGATGGGTTACAAAAAAAGTTTTTCCATTTATGTTCGTTCGAATTAGCATGGCGTGGAAATGAAGCTGCTAATTGTGATATTAATTACTTTAAAAAAGAATATGATAATAAAGGTCATTTTACTGGCAGGGTAGAATAGGTATAATCCAATCTTTTCCAAAACGACACAAGGAGGATCAAAAGCTTTATCTGGTAGTAAGTAAGTGGCTGGTAACAAATAATGCTAGCAACAATTTGTGTTCGTTTATTTTCAAAAATTATTGAAAAAAGAGAATCCAATCTTTATCTAACAACAACAAGATTATTTTTAACAGTACATCCAAATTGGGAGAAAGGAATATGGTACAAAAGTACAAAAATTCACCATTGGGAATTAATACAATTTCAAAGTGGACGAAAATATCAGCAGAATCACATAGAGCTTCTGCAATATCTGCATTAGCAAAAGAAGGAGTTGGTGAACAAGAAGTAATTACAGGACATTCTGCCCATTCTTTGAAACCATATTTACCAATTAAATGAAGAACACCATTTCCAACTTATAGAGAACCCTCGAGAAAATAAAAATAAAGAAAAGGAATCCTCAGTTTCTAACTTAAATTCATCACAGGTTATGATGCAAAACAATCCCCAAAATAATGCTACAACGTACAATTATAATAATTGTACTTTTTGCATAAATAAGTAATTTTTTTTTCATAATGTTATTATTTTTTTGGCTTTGTATAATTGAAGTTTGCAATAAATAAAACGTTTAAACATATGATTTTTTAGTTTTTCTCTCGTGAAATAGTCATGTCAAATACCACTCATTTAAAAATTTTGTTGAGGTAAAATTTTCTCTCTCGTGGTATTAAATATGAAAAGACTACATAGGGGACAGTGTCCCATAAAAAAATATAGATAAAGGAGTGTTTGGAAAATCCTAAAATTATTGACTTTGCATATGGTTATTAGGACATAAAAGCATTTGGATTGCCATGAAGTTTCCAGATTTGAATACACTGATTCTTTTTTAACTCACAGCATCCAAGGCAGGCAATTGAACCCAGGATTGTGTTTAATAAGCCCTACAAAATACAAATAAAACAGAACACAAAGTCAGATGCTGCAAATTCAATACGCATATGAACAGATGGCTCAAAAATAAAAGAAGGCTCAGGATGTGGAGTTTACTCTAGAGAACTAACCCTAAGGATTTAGTGGGGAATAGGAAACAATACCAGCGTGGTTCAAACAATTGCCACAAAAGAACTAACCAGAAAAGGAATTTCTGGTGAAAACATAAAACAATCTGCACTGATAGTAGACAAGCCCTATTATTAGATTGAACAGACAACGTGTTATATCTGGGCTAGTACCAGAGTGCCACCAAGATTTAGCTAACAATATTATCCTGAGGTGGGTTAAAGGGCACGACAGAAGTAAAGGAAATCGCATTGCCGATTCTTTAGCCAGAGAAGCGGCTGGACTAAAAATTTTACACCTCTATGCATGATGTGTGAACAGGAAGATGAAACTGTCAGGCATGTCTTGTGCGAGAGTCCAGAGTTATCATCAATAAGAGAGTGTGTGTTCGGTGAGTCTTGGCCTACACCTGCCGATATAAAGGAGATGTCTCCTAGTGACCTGCCCACCTTCCTGGGAAGGACAGAATGGACAATGACCTAGGAGGACAACTCCTCGGGAGGATGTACAACGGGTCACATGTGGCCTAAGTGCTGTGAGCCTACACTCACCCTTCCTACTCTACAGATACAAATACAGAACTCATGGCACCTTATTTTCGAAAACAAAAATCCAATTAAATTTTAATTGTTTTTTTTATACCAACGCAGTTCACCTGTGATTTATTCGATTATGTGGCTTTTACGGAAAACACGACATTTTACTTCCTCCAGAAATCTCAAAAAGAAAAACATGTACGGAATCTTGATTTATTTTGTTAAAATTCTTATCGTGTTCAGCGTTTTTTTTTGCCGAGGATTCGATTCAAGCATTCTGTTGAGAACTGACAGCCTGGGGTAATGCGGCAAATTTTTTCGTTTGAGGCATAAGCGAAAGTAAAAATTATGGAAATGTACGAATATTTGGGAAAATTGTGATAAATGTTTGCCATCGTCCTAAAATTTTAAAACATTTTAGTTTATTCTTACAGATTTGAGTTGTCTCTTCTGCAAAAACTTCTTGACAGTATTTTTCGTTAGTAATATCATAAGGGCATCTAATTTTTTCGAAAAAAAAAAAGTAATATTTCAACAAAAAGCATGAGTGCTGGTGGTAACAAATATCCTAGTCGAAGACGAGGATTTTTGCTTCTTTAATTTTACACAGTAGGAGTATTGTTTGAAATCTCTCATCAATAACGTTTGGTGAAGGTGAATCATAAATGTTAGATGTTGATGGATCCAGCTGTAGAGTGAGAAGCTCGACTAGTGGCTGCAGGATGTTCTATTTACTGTTTTTGACAGGAGGCTCTGAGACGTCACTTCTAAGAGTGTTTATGATGTTGGAATAATGCTCATTATCCATTTGCAGATAAGGCTGGTGGAAATTGAGACAAAGGAACACATTCACTTAATAAATATTACACTGTAAAAAATAGTTACCATTTTATAACCTCTTATTCCATCTAAATTGTTTGTTCCATTAAAACAATTAGTAACTAAATTCAACCAATTATGCAGTTGGCTATGTTAATTTGCATTAAAACTTTTCTAATTGGAATATCAATCGCTGGTTGTAACATGAACTAACAAGTTTGTTTGCTGCAATTCTCCTGATTACAGGATTATTTACGATTTGTTGATTTAAGCCAAGCTGTGTTGATTACACCACGAACAATATTAATGATAAATATTGATCATGTTATACAAACAAATCAAAAAATTTTTCATACCCCAATAATTGAAAAATGGTGGTGCAAAATGAGTTACGATTTGTAGCTAAAATAAACCTTTTTTCAGACGAAATATGGCACACAGAATATGATGATGAATGAGTGTACAGTCTAACAAAAACAAACCAAGAAAAAAAATTGACAGAGTTCATACAATGACTGGTAATAAGATCGTCTTTGACATTTTTCAAGAAATCCAATAAGGTGAAATCTAGTGGTCCAGTGGGCCATCCCACTGCTTTCTTTTTCCCATTTATCGATCAGTAACTGTCCTGCTGGAGCCACGTTCCACGGTGTCTATCCAACAAGGATTTTCCCCAATCTTTCAATACAATGCAAATTAAAAGTAGGAAAGCCTGTATTCAATGTACAAGGTTATTGATTATAAATTACCCACCCCCTATCATCGTTATTATTAGAGGAAAGTCACCAAATATGGAATAGTATCCTAATATGGAATGCCTTCATTTCTCTAAGACTATAAGTATGAAACGCAACACTCGACCATCTTCTGTTTCATTCGGTCTACTAACTATCGCACCCACACCATCAAGTCAGTTGCCCGGATGCTTCACGTGTGGCAGGCGTGTTTTGTTTTGTTGTCGTGCAGAAAATTTTAAAGGTAAGTAATAAACGAGTATTACCAGCTGTTATGTTTGTTTACGTAAGTGTTATACTATTTAGTACATCGGTATTATGTTTATTTCACCATTTTGTGATCTTTTGTCATTAAAATATTGTGACTTTAAAAAATATTCAGAAGAATTTGAACTAGTATAAAAATCCGAATATGGACAGTCGTCGGTGTCTAATTATGGAATATTGAATTAAATGCTTGATGTGTGGGCTCTGGGCACATTATGATTGTGTTGGTCCAGAGTTTGATACTTGGATCTGTACGTGACTTTTGCAAGTAATTATGTAACATCTTTCATATATCACAATATATATTGAGATGAAATTTTAATCAATAAAATTATCACCGCATTTATTGTGAAAATCAAAATATTATTGATGACATTTTAAAAAAATCAATTGGCATGTTTGTCAAAATTGAAGGTTTGGTCGAAAAAAAAATGTAAGAAGTGACAGTGATTGAGTGAGTTTGACAAGTGTTTTATCTTCGGATAACGAACTCTAAAATTAATAAACATATTGTAATTATAAGATAGTTATTAAATAAAAATTTCACCACAATTGGCGCCCAACGTGGAACACTTGACTCAGTGACAGAAACGAGTTATAATTAAAAGAATAACATCTGAGGATTTTTGGAAAATTTTACAATGGATGAAGAAAAAATTGACATTAATAATTTGACTGTGGAAGAGCTCAAAGAACTTTTAAAATTAAGAAACTTGGACACAAAAGGAAGTATACAAACATTAGAAGAACGATTAACTACAGCCATGGAAAAGGAAAAAACAACAAGACAAGAAAGAGGAGATAGTATTATTTAAAAGAAGTACGCTATTACACCGAGGAAAAAACGAAAGGAACTGAAGAATTAATGGAAATGATGAGAACAATTATGTCTGACATGAATAGCACAAGAGAAGATATGAAGAGCACAAGAGAAGATATGAAGAGCACAATAGAAGATATGAAGAGC
This sequence comes from Galerucella pusilla, assembly GCA_910591695.1. NCBI lineage: Eukaryota > Metazoa > Arthropoda > Insecta > Coleoptera > Chrysomelidae > Galerucella > Galerucella pusilla. Next base: position 19,821 of record CAJUYI010002498.1, on the reverse strand, counting down.
ACAAAGGAGGAGATAAGAAGTGCAAAGGTAGAAATCAATGAAAAATTTGATAGACAAGAAGAGAAATTCGGAGAGCACTTAACAGAAATGAGGAAACAATTTGAAAAGTATGAGAAAGAACAAGAAGAAAAAATGAATAAATTACAATCAAGCTTAATTCAGGAAAGTACAGATAGAAAACAGGAAATAAGATATGGTGAACAAGATGCGTGGAGAAGGAAAAGAACATATAGAAAAGGTAGATAGAAACATGATGAAAAATAATAAAAGGATACAAGATGTAGAACACGGTATACAATTGAATATATCGATAGCAGAAGAAATGAATCTGAAAACACAGAGAGAATAAATAAGGGAAATGGATGTAAAATTACAACAAATTAAAGAAAATAAGAATACACGGGACTTTGAAATTTTAGAAACTGAAATAAAAGAAGAGTTCAAGAAGAAAATGATGGAATTGGAAAGTGAAATTCAAAACATAAAGAATAAAGCTCAACAAAACAATAACAATACACAAGGAATCAATTACATTTTCAATCATGGAGAAAGTAGTTTGAAATTTGATGGAGACATACGTAAAATGCATCCAAAGGTTTTTATCAGATGTCTTAAGATCAAATTAAGAGATATGTTTAATATTGAAGATTTGAATATCTTTTATAAGAAATTATTTATAAATTCTCTTATATAAATCTTTGTTTACTGTTTTGTATAAGTATATATTTTGACTGTTTCTTTCTTACTGAGAACCATTTTAATTACTTCATATGAAAAATTTCAATTATCAAACATATTAGTTGTCATTTTCATAGCTTACTTTCATAAATTATCTTTTTCATATTTACAGTAATTACCATGGAGCTAGTATTGAGAGGAGTCGCTACGCCTATCATATTGTGTTGTATTGTTTTGTGGATGTGAATTGGGTATTTTTGGATTTTCTTTTTGTTAGTGTCGTTTTTCTCTATTTTAATAATTGAACAATAATGGTTTCTTGTGTTTCACGAAGTTGTACAAGTAGAGACAGTGTAAATACGAAAAAATCATCAGGAACAGCATATCATCTAGGTTAGTAAACAATCGGAACAGGATTGTACTGGAATATATTTCTTTGTGCTCCAATAAGTTTTATTCAACTTCATATTATATTTAATGTTTGTAGATTTCTTAGAACTCCATCAATAAGAGATATGTTGTTGATATTTGTAAAAAGAGGTTCTTGGCAGCCAACAAAATACCTACAGTATTTCTATATTATCAATTTCACTAGTGAATATATGTTTATTGATTGAAAATTTAAATAGTCCGGCTGTGCCGACGACGCCATATTGCTCACATCACAATGTCACTCATGTGATACCACTTTCCTATTATAAGATAGTCGACTGTGTCATCTCCTCTTAATAGTAGCTCCATGGTAATTACTAAAACTAAGATTTACAACATTCCATAACTCAAAAACGGTACAAGGTAGGGGTAACATATTATATATTTTTGAAATCAGTAAAAAAAAGTCCATTCCAAAAATGTGAAAATATACAGGGTGTCCCATTTAAAAAAGAATTATTTTTTTGTATCCCCTTAAATTTCCACGCTACTGAACTTTTGATAGAATATTCAGAAAATTCAGCTGTAACCAAACAACTTTTATATTAGACTTTTTTTTCTAAAAGTAATAATAACGATGATAGGAGGTGGGAAATTTATAATGAATAGCCCTGTACATTATTTTATTGTTGAGCCTTAAATTCTGCTAAAGAGAAAGATTTATTTTTTTATGAATGGAGTAGTCTAATAATGGATATTCTGGAAAATGATCTTCATAGAAATGTATAGTTTTTTGTTCCACAGAATTTACTCGATGTACTTAATTTAAAAGCTTTCCCAGTGAAGAAAAATATTTTCGCATTTAAATAATTCATCAGCGTCAAGTCTGGATGCTCCAGTTAAATTTAAAAAATAATAGAAAAAAAAGCATAACAATACCATAAAAGGTAGACCAGTAATCACCTCCTGAAATATTTCGCATGCGTTTAATCACCCTGTATATTAATCTTTTATAATTTTTTATAGCCAATAAAAAGAATTTGAAAACATGACAGAACATTTAAAATGTAGGCTAATGAAGTCAAATTTGTAGACTTGGAAAACATCCGAAATCCGTAATAGCATGTTTAAGGGATCTGTTATAAATTTGGAAAATGTATTTTCCTACAACCACTATGCAAAACACGCTTTTCTACACAAATTTTTATGCGCAAAGCAGGCCTTTCCTAATTCTTTTGATAGCCGTTGGAAAAGTAATGCGAAAAGTACACGCTATGGCACTTTTCCGCACCGAAATGTCAAACAAAGCTACCTATGACCTGTCAACTTATTTTGACAATTCAACCTAATAGTGTATTTCTTATTTGTGTACAATTTTTAAATTAAAACCAAAAGTACCTAAGTAAACTATTTATTTCATTATCAATTTTAATTAATTAATTAAACAATTTAAGGAATTATGAACCAAGATCAAAATAACTTATTTTTTGAGTTGTCCAATTCGGACATTGAAAATACTCTTCCATATATTATTGAAAAGGCTAGAACTGCAACCGAAAATTTTTTACCTGAGGTTTCAATACAAATTTGTTCAAATTTTACAATCAATTATACATTCAACTGATTTTTTTATTTATTTTCATATTGTAAGTTGTTTCTATTAAAAGTTTAAATTAAATAACTATATAAATGACTGTATTTCTTTCATTAATAAATGTGGTTGTAGAAAAAATATTGTGTGCAACTTGTACGCAAATCACTTTTCCCACTCGCTAGATTTGCGGCACTCGCCTTGCGGCTCGAGCCACAAACTTTTGCGCTCGTGGGAAAAGTGACGCTTTGCGCACTTGTTGTACAAACTACTATTTCCAAACTTTCACCGTAAACTTGTCAAACTTCAAGATAAAGCATAATTTTCAGGTTGTTATTGAAACACACATTTCCTATTCCAGTTGAGAACTCACCTGACATGAACATTTCGAGTTTGAGAAAACTTTAGAAACATAAAAGTTTTGACTAAATACAAAAGTATGTACAGGGTAGCTCAAAATTATGTTTTTCTTTGTCAAGAAAATTTAGGGATCTTTATTTCGATTTAAGTCAAAAAAACATTATTCTCTTCGAGTCTCCAGTTTGAGTAGAGTGCAAAATGTTTTTTAAATACTAAGATTTAAAATGAGCAGCACTTAGGCCACATGTGACCCGTTGTACATCCTTCCGAAGAATTGTCCTCCTAGGTCATCGTCCATCCTGTCCTTCTCAGGAAGGTGGACAGGTCACAAAGAGACATCTCCTTTATATCGGCAGTTGTAGGCCAAGACTCACCGATCACACACTCTCTTATTGACGATAACTCTGGATACTCGTATAAGACATGTCTGACAGTTTCATCTCCCTGTTCACACATCCTGCATAGAGGTGTGTCCTCTAGCCCCATAGTATGGAGGTGTTTCCTTAGTTGACAGTGGCCAGTCAGAAATCCTACTGTTAAACGTAGTTTTTTCCTGGTCATCGCTAAATATTTCTTCGGCGCTAGATTCCCAGGGTTGCCCAGGGTAATCCTGGCAAGACTGTATTCTTGATTCCATACCATCTCTTAGGGGGCTGAGCAGCACAACATCCAAAGGGATGCCGGAACTGCTCACCACAAGAATAGCAGAGACGAGGACGAGCAAAGACATTGTCTCCATCTGCACTACCAGAGGATGCCCAAAGGGAGGAGTAGCATCCCCATTAATGTGGAGTCTGACGGTTAACGAACTCCTGTGTGGTTTGACGGATCTCGGAATATCCTGCCAAGGATATGCCGACTATATTGTCATAACAGCCAGGGGGAAATTCGAAAACACCCTTTGCGATATTGTACAAAAGGGTCTGAACTCTACAAATAGCTGGTGTAGGCAAGTGGGACTTGGCATCAACCCCACAAAAAACATCCTGATAGCCTTCACTAAGAAAATAAAACTAAACCTCAAAACCATAAAACTTGATGGGAACGAGATTGAATGGAGACAAGAAGTCAAGTATCTAGGTTTAACTCTAGACAGTAAACTCCTGTGGAACAAACACGAAAAGGAGATTACATACAAGGCAAAAATGGCTATAATGGTGTGCAGAAATCTGGCAGGAAGAAACTGGGGCTGTAACTCAAAAATCCTAAGCTGGATGTACACTGCCATATTGAGACAATCATCACTTATGGAGCCATTGCGTGGAGTAGTAGAACTAGCCTATTGACGACGAGAGAAAACCTCTCCAAAATTCAAAGTCTAGCCTGTATATGAATTACAGGAGAAATGAGAACATGCCCAACGGCAGCCATGGAAGTGATTCTCAACCTCACCCCTTTACATATGGTGGTGGAAAGTGTTGCAGAAAGAACAAGATACAGAGTAAGTAGAGAGGGAATCATTAAAAAAAAAACCACCTCCTCACTTCTTAGAAATCAGACAACCTGGGACACAAGACGGTATGATGAAAAAGTATTGTAGTGAATAGACAAAAATATATTTCGTAAAATATATTGTTTTAATTGATAATTGGTCAATACTTAGAAATGCGCGAATTATGTAGTTGAATGAACTACAGGAATTTAGTACACGTCCCTACTGTTGCCAGGTGCTTATTTATTTATTGTAGTGTAAGCATTTTTGTTGGGTTATAGATTTGTAGACATGAATTTTAATGATTATTCAATAAAGTTATGCTAAACGAATAAGTTGATTTATTTCATTCTAAGTATGTGAATTATAATTAAAAAGCCAGAATTAACAGAACCTGAAGATATACTTTAAACATTAAATAAAGTATATCACAGTATAACTTTTCAAAGAAATTCGTTACGGAAATGAGCAACAAGAAGGAATGGGATCCAAATACCATTACCAGACTTGGAAAGAATGCCATTCAATGGTACACAGACGGCTCAAAAGCAATAGAAGAAACTGGGATATGAGTGATCGGGCTAGGAACCAAACACTCTAAAAGCTTGGAAAAAACCCTAAGTATCTTTCAAGCGGAAATCCACGCCATAAGAAAGTGCGCCCAGTTCAATATTGATAAAGGATACAGAAGACAAATGATTGTCATAATGTCGGATAGTCAAGCAGCCATTAAGGCACTGAGCTCTTGTGTAATCAGTTCCAAAATGGTGTGGGAATGCCTAGACAAACTCAATGAACTAGGCGAGAACAACATAGTCACCTTACTATGGATTCCAGGACACACTGGAATAGAAGGAAATGAAATAGCAGATGAACTAGCAAAGAGGGGGACTGAAATACCTTTCTGGGGACCTGAACCCTTTTGCGGAATCAGCCCCAATGCAATATTGGAAGAAATAAGCAAAGCCGAGAAAAAGAGAAGATCTGACCATTGGGAAGATCTAGTAGTGCTTATACAATCAAAGACTCTTCTGGATGACTACAACCTGTTGAGATCAAAAGAATGCATAAGTCAAAGTAAAACTGCGCTAAAAGTTTTAACAGGGATCCTAACGGGACATTGTGGGGTGCAATTATACGCTCACTATGGCTAATTACTATTAATTTATTGAAGAAACACTTACACACTATAATAAACCTAATTTATATACACACTACTAAATGTCTACTAATTTATCTACACTCGGTATAATAATTGTCCTAATTTATCTTCAACACTATTTATATTCACTATCTGTTCACTCACTGTATACTGAAACTGTTTACCGGTTCACTGTATACTGAACAACTCCCCGACTCACCCCCGTCTATATATAGTCCTCCGCATCTCTAGAACTTTCTTGAATTCACGAATTCTTTAACATTCGCGAATAAACCACTGTATTTCTCCATGGATATTTCTAGAAAGTGCATTCACCAAAATTTATAGTTCGCGACAGAGTCACTGAGTTCGTCACAATATTGTTATTTTGTGTTAACCTACAAAATGTGCAAACGTTACGCTACTGATTTGAAGTCGAATGTCAATTTTACAATATGGCGCAGGTTTTGACAAGAACTTCAAGTGGCTTCTTCTATCGTTAAGCGGAATCTAATACTGTATTTTTATATCAAACCATTATTACATTAGTTGTTTGTTCTCATTTAACTTTGATCTGAAATCTCAAGCACAATAATCTCGTCTTTTTATTTTGTTAATTAATTTTTCAACAAAACAAAAAGATATCTTCCATCCTCCAATTCCCTGATAACATTTTTAATTTCAACTTGATATTCATCATTTATTAATTTTATCCATTCTCTTTGAATTTTTCATTCCCATTAATGTCTAGATAAAAATAAATGTTTATCCCTTCGGAGAATTGAAATGCTCTAGAAAAATAAATCCATCAAAATATTTCCGAGACAAATCAAGTAATAGATTTCTCGGATAAAAAAGTAAAACAATCTTATTCAAAAAAGTAAAGAAGACATTTTGTGACTTATAATTCTCTTGGGAACGACACAAAACGGCTGTAAAAGCAAGTTGGAAAATTACAGTTGATCTACTATGTTCGTGACTATTTTTGAGAGATTATGGAAGTTATAAAGTTTCACTATGACCACATATTAAATAAATGTGCTGAGGAATTGTTAGTTTCAATGTCTAAAGCCATAATTTTCAATAAAAACAAAGGTGCTTCGTTAAGGTAGGATAAAACGCGATTAAATCATAAATTTTAATAAGGAGATTCTACATTATTTACGATTGATCTTTGATATTGCTGGAATATAAAAGCTTTATTGATTTTATACATCTTATATACAATATTACTGCAAATAATTAATAATTAAGCTATTGCTGCTCATGAAAACATTCAGAACAAACGCGTTAACAGAATGTTAACTAACCAACTTTATAACGCATTTTAATTATATTTCCTTATTAGGTAACTTTAGTCTCACAGGAGCAAAGTTTGTCAGTAAATGAGACTACAAAGGGAGTATAAAAATTTGTAAAATTGGGGCCGCAGAGATACCAAACAAAGACTTAAAGGTAATAAGAAATAAAAAACGAAGTTTAACTTTTTTTACAGTTCTTTTCAACTGAAATGTGCAATGTTTATTTGCAACTTTTGCAAATATAACAAGTTTAGGACTATTAAAACATGGAAGTCGCTTTTTTTTAACTTGTATTGAAAATTTTTTTACGATGGTGTGATAATTGTTTAACATACTCTCTTCCAAAAGTCAACCATTTAACGTATATTAAGCTGCGAGGGCCATTTTGGAGGGCAAGTTTCGGCCCTGGTTCGTAGTTTGTTCCTAATTTGTTACAAAATAATTGATTTTGTTGCTCCAGCAGTTGCCGAGAAACGCGTGGTCCCCTACCGTAATATTAACTTAGGGTAGCCAAGTGCAATATCTCGGTAACGGAGGAAGCTAGCGATACAGCTGGAGCAACAAAATCAATTATTTAGTAACAAATTAGCAACAAAATAGCAACAAATTATGAGCCGGGCCCGGAACGTGCCCTCCAAAATGGCCCCCGTAGCTTAATATACACAGATTGTTCAATTGAAACCCATCTTTGGTCCAGGAAAAATTTATTGACAAGTACAGTTACAAATAACTACCACTACAATTGAGGCACATATCCCACTGTTTCACCAACCGATGTATACCCTGCTTATAGAATTCTTGTGGCTGCTGCTGAAAGAATTCTTTCACAGCGTTTTGTACTTCTGCGTCCGACTGAAAACGGTTAGCTTTTAACGCCTTTTTTAGTGGCTCAAAGATGTGAAAATCGTAAGGCGATAAATAGGGACTATAGGGTGGATGCTCTAATATCCTCCATTTCTTTCGTTGCAGATTTTCTTTCACTACGTTGGCAACATGAGGCCGAGCATTATCACATTTGGACGTATTGTTAACAACAAACGCCATTTCAAAGTCACAATACTTAAAATCACTGTCAAATATAAACGAAATAAACAGATCAGTGTGACGTTTGCATACACTACTAATGTTGGAAAATGTCAGTTGAATGATTACAATTGTTTCCAAGGCTAACCTGACCAAAGATGGGTTTCAATTGAACAAGCCTCGTACGTAACCATCTATGTGGCTAAGTTGAATAAATATGCCGGAATCGGCTGTTGCTGCCAGGGGAATCATAGGATTGATAAAAGGGTGTATGTGTATTAAACACTAAGGAATAGTTAGAACATGCATTGGAACGTAATTAACAGATAACAATATAATCGCATTGCCGATTCTTCAGCAAGGGCAGTGGCTGGACTAAAAATTTTAGGACCCAGTGACACCTGAAGCCTGACGACTTCAACTATTGTGAAACTAGCCAAACGTTACACCCATGCTCAATCCCTCAAGAGATGGGATGGAATCAAAGGATGCAGTCTGGCCACCCTGGGAAGCTGGCGTCGAAGAAATATTTGGCAATGACCAGGAAAAACCTACGTTTAACAGTAGGATTTCTGACTGGCCACTGTCAACTAAGGAAACACCTCCATACTATGGGGCTAGTGGACACACCTCTATGCAGGATGTGTGAACAGGGAGATGAAACTGTCAGACATGTCTTATGCGAGTGTCCGGAGTTATCGTCATTAAGAGAGTGTGTGTTCGGGAGATGTCTCCTAGTGACCTGTCCACCTTCCTGGGAAGGACAGGATGGGCGATGACATAGGAGGACAACTCTCGGGAGGATGTACAATGGGTTACATGTGGCCTAAATGTTGTGAGCCTACACTCACCCTTCCTACATACATATATACTTATACAGATACGGAGCACTTGATTTCACTTGCACATCAGGGTGATCAAGGAAAAAGCTTTACCGGTAAAACTTGAGTACGTACTGCTAGAAAATCAAGATAAGAACGTGGTAGAGGATTCGAAATTTTGGTGTTTCGGAGAGGAAAATGGAGAATTGGTCGAATACTTTGAGCCCTTCTCTTTTCTTGACCCTGTATGCTTCGGTAGTAAGTAGGATGAAGTGAAGTATTTATGGAATCTTGAACTGAAATGATAGTTGAACACTTATTTGGATACAGATAGTGCTGCTTTTGTTTAAATAATAAATAAGATTGGTAAATTAATTATAGATACTGTATTGGTTGGAAAGAAATTTATCACCATAATCTCGTTCAAGTTACAAATGTCTGCGTGTTTTTAGTGTTACGTGTATTGATTTGGCAATAAATTTAGCTAACGACTACCATCTATAAAAAGAGCAACTAGGTACTGTTACTGTTACTGTTACTGTTACTGTAGTTTATAATCCAATAAATGACTGCGACGTGTGGATGTTAACATTATTAAGCAATTGTTTCCCTTGACATTCGTGGAAGTACAATTAAATTAGATCCGTTTGCTTTTTTTTATTAAACTCACTACAAGGGTTACATTATGTTCGAATAATATTATTGTTATTATCCTGAATTTATAACGTTTTTGAAGAGCATAAAGCAATCTGTTGCTGTGAGAAATTCAGCGAGTAAATATCTACGTACGTCTAGAAAATAATCATTAGAAACGACGGAATCGACAAAATTTTTGCGGATAAAGGATATTCGGCTTTACGATTGTCTCCCTACCACCAAAACTTAAAGCCTATAGAGTAAGTGTGGGCTTTTATGGAGCAATATGTCGCTGAAAAAAATGTCACTTTTAATTTCAAATGCGTGGAAAATCTGTGTGATGAATTTTTAAATTTATTTTCCTACAACCACTATGCAAAACACGCTTTTCTACACAAATTTTTATACGCAAATCAGGCCTTTTCTTAATTATTTTGATAACCGTTGGAAAAGTAATGCGAAAAGTACGCGCTATGGCGCTTTTCCGCGCCGAAATGTCAAACAAAGATACGTATGACCTGTCAACTTTTTTGACAATTCAACCTAATAGTGAATAATCTTTTTAAATTGAAACCAAAAGTAAGTAAACTATTTATTTCATTATTCATTTTAATTTATTAATTATAAAAACATTAACCTATTGAGCACCTATTGAGCATTATTCTGTTCAAAGTTTAGCTATATAAATTACTGTATTTTTTTCAAATAAATGTGGTTGTAGACAAAATATTGTTACAATTTGTACGCAAATCACTTTCCCCACTCGCTAGATTTGCGACGCTCGCCTTACGGCTCGTGCCACACACTTCTGTGCCCGTGGGAAAAGTGACGCTTTGCGCAGCCTTCCATATAGTGGTTGATGGTTTAATAAATAATTTAGGATATAATGGTGACAGTAAGTTCGAGACTGATGAAGGTAGATCGGATTCAGAATCAAATATTTCAGGAATCTTATTAATAAAAATGTTTTCTTACGATCACTACCTAAAGTAGACTTTTGCACACTCAAATCTAACCGCAAATTTGATGTTTTCCGCGATCTGTCATAATTGACATTATTTACGCTCTAGAGCGTACTTTTCCGCTCGCCTGTTTTCATTTACAATAAACTAAAGAAAGGTAGTAAATAATAGATATATTAAAACAAAATGTAGAGCAGTCCGAATGTTTTAGTTGAAATATTAATATTGGAAGATATTTCGAACGAAATTAATAAATAATATTCCTATATAATTTGACTGACATCTACAATTTATACAAGTTACTGGATTTACAACGCTGCAGGTTACGCTACTAACAAATAGATGGAGGTGTATATTTCATATGTTTAATTTTATTGAAATTATAAAATAATTTAAACCTCATACATTGATATTATTTTGATTCAATACTACAGTGAAGGATTTATTTCTTAGTTCAAGATAAAAATTAATATTCACAACTTATTACAAATATAACGTTGTTAAGATTGACAATTTTCTTGATCGTTTTTGCAGATTCCTATTTTCATAGTATTGATTTATACGGTCAAGTTTACGTAGTGGAAATATAACAGTCAGAAGGTAGGCAATGCATTATACACCTAGATGCAACAGTGATTGCATATTTAAGTACCTACCTACTATTTTGTGAAAATAGTAGACTATGGAATTAATGAAACGTCATTATCTCATTTTTAGTTTATAAAAAAATTGTCTGTTTATAAATAGCTATTTGAAAAATGAATAGTGACAGTGAATTTTCAAGCACACCTCCAGATATAGCAGATTTTGCTAAAAATATTACTCTTAATCTTCTGCCAACTAAATCCAGAGGTAAATACGAAAAACAATACAATATTTTCATGGATTGGTGCCGCTCAAAGAAAATTAAAAAATATTCGGAGAATGTATTGCTGACTTATTTTGGCGAAAAATCCAAAACTCTAAAATCTTCAACCTTGTGGTCACAATATTTGATGCTTCGAAGCACTTTGCAAGTAAAAATGATATTAACATCAGTATATACACTAAACTGATTGCATTTTTGAAGTTAGAAGCAGTGGGTTATAAAGCAAAGAGGTCACAAACATTCTCAATAAATAAAAATAATAAGTAATTGTTACATGTTTTCAACATCACATTCTAATGAAGTGTACTTTTCATGTTTTTTTGAATTATTTGTTTAAAAATAAGGTGATCGTAGAAAAAATCTTGTGTGCAATTCGAGCAGAAAGTGCGTTGCCGCTTTCGGCAAGCGGCAAAGTATCACTTTCCGCTCTTAATACACAAATAGCTATTTTCTACACTAGCTGTGAAGTTGACAATTATTGCTTCTCCTAGCCAACAGAGAAGTTGAATTTCTCTATTAGGTCAATAATGGGCAAATTCAAATATTTTGAGTATTCAGACTTGTGCAACATAATTTTGTATGCCCAGGAGATTGTCTTTAACATATTTGATGCTTGAAATTAGCTATCAAGATAAAATTATTTGAATGAAAATGCTATTAGTTTGAAATTCGCGCTAAACCAAAAATGACTGATGACATAACGAGTACGTTCATAATATATCGAATACTGACAGTGTACTTGTCAGTCAGACGACGGGGTAAACGCTTCTCGTGGTGCGTTTGTGAATTATTTTTAATTTTTTTCCTAAATTTGGCTAGTAGTGGAAACAATTGTATATAGGTGGTTAAGACATTTATAAGCCTCGCACCTTATTCCGCTCGGGGCAAAGCCCCTCGCGAAATAATTTTGGTGCTCAATCAATAAAGATAGTCTTCTCCATCTTGGTGTATAATATACTATTTTTTATCATATACTTATTGTTTGAAACTACGCTTTCTCAATTTATAAATGTGAGACATCTTCTAGTTCTGAGTGTACTGTTTTAATTAAACCATAGTCCTTGTACCAACAACGATTTAAGTGATCAGGAAATGACTGTTATAGTAGTTTAGAATTAGTCTCGAGTTACACATTTCGAAACTTTGATGAATAAGAGCTTTGTTAAACAATGTAAAATTATGTACAATGTATAGACGTTGGTGCAGATGGGAATTGTTATTTATACCTACATGGAATAAAATTCTATCTAAGTTGAAAGTGATTGAAGCTTTTGTAAGACGCAGTTTTTCAATACAATATTAGGAAATTTGTGTAAGGTACAGCGTTATTCAGCACTATGTCCTTAAAAATATATAAAATAAGTAACAAAACAGTTCATATAGTTGAAATAATACCCTTCTTGGTGTGCGTCATCGATTATTAATGTCCTTCTAACACATTACGTAGGAAGAAATGGGAAAAAAGGCAGGTCTGTGATTAATCCTAATCAAAATATCAAATAATATGAGAGCCTACAACAACAGGCAGATCAGGATCTACAGTGACAGTTAAGCTGCCCTTGAAGCACTTCAGAGCTCTAAGGTAACATCTCGGTTGGTATGGCAATGCGGCGAAGAACTTAGAAGACTGGCGACTCGGAACAGTGTTACACTGGAGTGGGTCCCAGGTCACAAAGGAATCGCTGGCAATGAAAAAGCTGACAAACTCGCAAGAGCAGGATCGTCAACTCTGATGAACGGACCCGAACCTGCTGTGGGCATCACCAGATGTTTAAGAGCTCATGGTTAAAAGGGTGGGTGAAAGAACAACACAATAAACACTGGAAGAATACGCCCAGGCAAATACATGGGAAGAAATTCATAAAAGAACTATCAGAAAAAGTAGCGAAAGAACTGCTCTTGATGAGCAGGAAGAAACTATGCACCATAACGGGGCTACTCACGGGACACTTTCCCACAAAGGAGCACCTAAACAAAATAGGGCTGTATAACGGAGACCTTACAAGCAGAAGATGCAAAAAGGATACCGAAACAGCTCTGCATATACTATGCAACTGTGAGTCGCTGGACCACAGAAGGCAGAAACTGCGTATGGCAGAACCCAAATGACTCCAGAAGACTTCTACAACCAACCAGCAAAGAACCTGTATCAGCTAATACAGGTAACGGATTGGCTGAATAGGTTGTAGTCAGAACACTAGGAGTATCCACAATAAGCCCAGGAGGCTGAGGTGGTGCCGGCGAAGGGCGGCTCCTTTTGAAAAAAAAATGTCCTCCAGGCATGAACCAGATTAAGAAATAAATTCATTCAAAATTATACAAATCATCAAAAACGTAATAAAGTCAAGTTCAACGCTTAATAAGCTGTATGAGATTTATTAAGGTTACACGACAATAAATAACAATAATATTACATCAGTTTGAACTTTAAGTAAAATATATATGTGGTATTATATCGGTTGGGATTTAGTCTTATTTGATTCTTATTGCATTATTAATTCATTCATAATCAATTCCCATCATGATTTAGTTGATATTCAATAAATATTAATATTATTACAATCTTTAAGTTATGTATAGTAATCAATAAATATAAGTACAGTGAGTTTTATTAAACATAAATGGGCACCCAGGACCAAGGGACGTCTACACATCCAATGTGGACACCCATTTAATACAGCTATATTGCTGTGAGCCTTCATGTCATATTCTGTTTAGCTTTCATTGTTTATCGGCAAACAACGGATGACAGTTAGCAGTTAGACTATAATTAGTGAAAAGCTTTTGAAATTATCTAAATTGCTTTCGTGTTCTAGTGTTGTTAAGTGTGGAATGGGGTGGCAGGAGATAAGGCATCTTTTTATTCGATTTCCGGCTGTTTTAACTAAGCGATGTGTCTATTTAATTGATCTTTCTGTACACCTAAATCCAAAAATATATCAAATAGCCCTTCTTTTGTGAACAAAAAGTATCAATTTCGAATTCCAGCAGAAACAATCTTGAAAAAAAGTGCTAATCTGTGCCGTGCCGATAAAAATTAAATATCAAGACATAAACTATAAAAAGTTTTCTGCTCGTTAAAGTGTACCAAAGAAACCTTAAAAAATGAGCGGTGAGTTCTGGGCGGAGAGAAAGAAAAAGATTGATGAGTTAAATTACATGGGACTGGAATCTGTAGGATCTTGCTGAATGAAAAGGGAGAAACGGCAATTCTTTCAGAGAATTCAAAAAAAAGGACGAAGTAATGGCAGTAGTTAACCTGGGGCTTATATTTTTCTACCTTCATACAGTGCGGATAAGTGGGGTTAACAATGACCGATAAATTACGGAGAAAATAAAAAGACATGTTTTATATTTAGGCCTGTTGGTGAAGTTTATTTATTCAATTCCACTTTTATACACTTTCGTGTATTACCCTGGGATGTAATTTAAACATGCTAAGTTGAAGTGATATTCTCTAGAACTAAATTTCCACAGCTCTAGCCAAAATATTGCACATCAAGTAGGCATTACATTAAATGTGACTTCTGACGATGATATTTTAAATATCGAGATCATTATCGGAAGTAATTGCACACGTGCATCAAAATTTTTGCATGACAGCGTGTTGTCTAAAAACTGCATGAGTTCATTTTCATATTTTGGAGAAAGAGCCCGACACCGAAGGTGGAGGAGTCTTTTAAGTGTCTATATTGATATCGGTACAGACCAAAAATGTTGAATACCTTTCTCATGATTCTGTTCAGATCTGTTGAGATAAGCTTCAACCAGAGCGAGTTACCAGAATGAGCAGGAAATTCTAGAAAGAATGCTCAAAAGTGGAGAAAAGTACATAACAAACGGAGCAAGTAATCGGAACCGAGCTTCTTCTGGTGGTAGTGCAGTTAGGGACATGGGGAACGCGATGGTTCAGCTCTGTTCAAAGCGAAAGCTTTAAAAGAATACGCAAAAGAACTTAGTGAACAGAGTAGCTGATTTGGTCGAGCCATGGAGGTAAAAGAGAGAGGAGAGATCATATAACAGTATAAAGGATCATCGACCAAAGTGGCTTCTCAATATGGCCGACTTCCGTTGAAGCGTAAACAAACTACTACTACTATTTACTAGAAGTCAGTTTCACGCCTTTTTATATTACGGTATCCGCCAAAATAAACAGTACCGAAACATAGAGTGCTGTGGAGTTGTTTATGTAATATGGATTTGTCATATTTGACTTAATTGTCATTAGTTGATATAATAATAGTACGCTGCAGTTAAATTTGATTTAAAAATGGTTCTAACAACGGAAGAAAAAGTTTTTTTGGTAGAGCATTATTTTCGTTTATACGGAAAAGGTCGTAATGATGGTCCAAGCTTAGAACAGGTGTCGATAAAATATCAACAAAAATTTAATATCCTTCTCATTCACCTGATCTGACGCCACCTGACGCATACATTTGGGGCATAATGAAGGACAAAATATTTCACTCGGAAAATCCGCCGGCGAATATTGCCGAACTACGGGAAAGAATACAAAATATTTTTCGGCAGTTACATCAACCACTTTTTATAAATATGTTTATTGACTTACAAAATCGATATGAAGCTTGTTTGCGTCGAAATGGTGAACATTTTGAACACTTACATTACAGAAATTGAAAATTAATTTTTATTTTTATTTTCGGTACTGTTTATTTTGGCGGATACTGTAATATTATAGGTTGCCTATACCAAAAGATGTCCCTTAAATATTCGAGAAAAATTCCGTTGAAAAGATTTTCTTTCTATTGCAGATCTTGAGAAGTCTTTGATAGTAAAAATAAATGATACCATTTTTAATTGCATTAGTTCTAAAATATTAATTACTTTTTTATTATTATTTCCTTAGAAACACAGCTAGTCGGAGATACAAAAATAATCGCATTTTTGTTCATTCAAGTAAAAACGGATTTCGGCAGAGGAAATACAATTTTCTCAAGTTTTTAGAGGCAGATTTCCTGGTACATTACAAAACGACTTGATGAAAAGGGATTTTATTTAAATTAATTTCCCCATAACACAATAGAAATATTTATACAAAAATATTGCTTGCAAAAAAAGATGCTCTTTTTATTTATTCTCAAGTCTACCGTTATACGGAACGAGGTCTTTTTATTTTAAAAATTCTGTTAATAAAATTTTAGTAGTAAAAAGAACAACAAAAATTGTCAAGATAAATACAATATGCAAAACATCACGAACGAACTACAAGAGGTGCATAAAGCTGACCAATTCATGTGGGTACTCTATCTCTCGTTGCAATTCTTAGTGGTGAACAGGCAGATACAGAAGCAAGGGATGCAATCCAGTACCACAATTCTACCATAGGTAATATAGTCAAATGTTGTCTTATCATGCGGGTCATACGATTCAACAAAGACATACTCACCGTTTTTGTTTTCTTTTATTGCTCCTTCACCCTACCTATAGTGTGTAGCGTTCACACAGGCGAGCTACAAAGCATTTTTCAAGCTTTCAAAAGCATCCACCTACCCCACAAAAATATTGCAACATGCACAGTCTCCCTTTCCTCCATTCAATCAATCAAGTCAATCTTCACTGACCACCCAATTGTCCAGAATATACACGACATCTATCTGGCTTCCATCTCACATCGGCATTGATGGTAACGAAACTGCGGACCGCCACGCGAAAGATGCTACCACTAATCACGACTCAACACAGATTGTCCAACTCGCAACCGAACTGAAGATCCACTTCAAAAACGCTACACAAGATTCTTGGCGACACCTGTGGCGCAATAGTACGACAGCACTTCATGATATCCATCCATCCACTTCTCATCTCTCCCTGAACTTCCTAACCCGGAGAGAGGCTACTACAATCGGAAGAATCCGAATCAGTCATACCAAACTCTCACACGGATATCTGATGTCTTCAGGAAAGTGAAGTGCACGTTCCAGGAACTGTTTTTATTGGGAAAGCGCTTTTTTTCGCTTATTTTGGAAATATTGTTAATAAAACGCGTTTGTTGTTATTTTTTTGTGTATGATTATTTTTGTTTTCAAAATATGTATAACTCAGTTTGGTGATTTTGTGTATTGAAGTGTGTATCGATTAACAACTATTCCAATGATAAATCATAAGAAAACCTGGATAAAAACTTATGATGCTTAGAGCAGGTAATAATTGATTATTCGTCCTAAGTTTTTTAGCCACGACGTTTCTGAACAATTTCTTTTTTGATATATTTCGATATCTACATGTGTATAGAAAAAATACAGGTTTTAAAGAAATGATGCAACAACCCTTCATCCTTCCCTGTATATCAACATATTCATTTGAACTTTTTGCAAAATCCATAAAGTATAATAATGAAAATGGAGACACAAGTTAATTATTATTATTATGAATAATAAAATAAATACAATAAAATATATCTATTGTGAATTTGTCATTAATGAATTTTATTTTAATTTCCCCGAGATATTCAATATTTATACGTCATGTTCAATTTATTCATTTATCTCCCAGTTTACGCGAATGTGCAGCAAAAGCTGAAAAAAGCTTAATACCGATAAAATGTGATGTTCATTCTGAATACAAGCCAGAATGATTTGTTGTATCGTGCAGACATCCCAACCCCGTTTAACTTGCAAACAACTCACTGTCACTCTAAACTTCTCATTTTTTTTTTCAATTTGTTTAACCACTCACTCTTATGATTATTTTGTTCCTTGGCGAAATAAGTGACTAACTTCTGCTTATTCTAGTTTAATACAAAATCTCCCCATAGAATAAACAATTTGCTAATTATCGACATGAATATATTATAGAAAGACTGCACATAGTAAGGGTTGAAATAATTGAGACACTGAAAACCCCATGCTCTCATTTGTATCCAATAAAAACGTACCCCCAAGCTTATTGCTTTGGCAGAAAAAATCATCCCCTAATTTAGTCGCGTCAAGAATCTTGGGTTATATATTATCTGAGAAACATTCAAAGCAGAAGTATGAAGAAGCACGATCTAGTTGAAACGTCAAATGATCTTTATCAAACTGTTAATGCATTTTTCGGTCCTCTGCTCGTTTTCAGTTATATAAAATTTTCACAAAATTGAACGTTAATGACCCATAGGAAAAAATATAATCGAATTTTAATTATAATTGCACAAGTGGTTTGTATTTTATCGGGTAAATTTGGGCTGTTTAATGGGAAACTGTTTCCTAGCAATTTGACGAAAATAACTGTCAACTAATTAAAAACACGGCACCGAAGGTGGAGTGTTTTTAGGTTGACAGTTATTCGAGTCAAATTGCTAAAGGAAACAGTTTAGAATTTGAACAACACAAATTTACCCAATATCAATACAAACCTCGAGTGTAATTCGGCAGGACAATTTAATGAATGAGAAATTTATATCAACTTTATTTATGAAACATTAAAAATAAACACATTTTTATTATTATTGAAATTCATACTAGGAACAGTGACATTGATGAACAAATGAATAAGTGAAAAAACCACTAGATTATTTGTCGCTGTAAAAGTTAAAGCTAACTTTTGCCGCTGTCAAAGTGACAATTGCACTGTGGCATATGCGATTTTTTATACATGAATTAAATTGTCATATATAATACCACAAGAGTGAAAATTTTGTAGGCAAAATGTTTCGATTGTCATGAAAGTTTGTTGCTTGGCAATTTTACGAATGACATTTTTAACAAAACCACGAGCCGTCAGGCGAGTGGTTTTGGATTGAATGTCATGAGCAAAATTACCTAAAAGCAACAAACTTTCATGACAATCGAAAAATTTTACCTTACAAAATTTTTAATTGAGTGGTATTCAACATGACTATTTCACGAGATAAAAACTAAAAAATCATATGTTTAAACGTTTTATTTATTGCAAACTTCAATTATACAAAGCCAAAAAAATAATAACATGAAAAAAAAATTACTTATTTATGTAAAAAGTACAATTATTATAATTGTACGTTGTAGCATTATTTTGGGGATTGTTTTGCATCATAACCTGTGATGGATTTAAGTTAGAAGCTGAGGATTCCTTTTCTTTATTTTTATTTTCTCGAAGGTTCTCTATAAGTTGGAAATGGTGTTCTTCATTTAATTGTAAATATGGTTTCAGAGAATGGGCAGAAGAATGTCCTGTAAGCTTAATTACTTCTTGTTCATCAACTCCTTCTTTTGCTAATGCAGAGATTGCAGAAGCTCTATGTGAATGATTGGTTATTTTTATTTTTTTTGTGTCTATACCAATTATTGATTCTGCCGATATTTTTGTCCACTTTGAAATTGTATTAATTCCCAATGGTGAATTTTTGTACCATATTCCTTTCTCCCAATTTGGATGTACTGTTAAAAATAATCTTGTTGTTGTTAGATAAGGATTCGATTCTCTTTTTTCAATAATTTTTAAAAATAAACGAAATTGTTGTTAGCATTATTTCTTACCAGCCACTTAATGCCAGATAAAGCTTGTGATCCTCCTTGTGTCGTTTTGGAAAAGATTGGATTATATTTTACCCTGCCAGTAAAATTACCTTTATTATCATATTCTTTTTTAAAATAATTAATATCACAATTAGCAGCTTCATTTCCACGCCATGCTAATTCGAACGAACATAAATG
>CAJUYI010002497.1:15423-46529 GCA_910591695.1 Galerucella pusilla | reverse complement strand
CGAAAAAGCTAAACAAGACTACCCGAGACATAAGTTACAGTTTGAGAGTCTCGTTAAATCTTTTTCTTAGTTAAATTTTAATAGGAAAATTGGAAAAGGGGTTACCATGGGTTACCATCGTTATTTATTTTCTATTTGATTAAAAGACGAGTCAACTGATTACGAGATAAGACTTACATTTTCCAAATCTGCCGAGGGGGGCTCGCCTTATCTCGTCTCGTGTGAAACTTTATTTTGTTGAATCTCCGTCCATGTAAAAATTCTCTTTGTATTTGCGCCAGATTTACCTCTAGCTGCTTAATTGTGATTGTTCTCGACAGGATTGAAAACTTGAAGGAAAACTTGTTTCTTTAGATAACGAAATGTTATACATCACTTGGTAGGAGGTTTCTAATTAAGTATATATACATCGGCGAATTGCTCTTACCGAGACGATTTCCTAGACGATGGGTGGCTCGTCTCCAAAGTGCTTTTTGCGATTTGACTAAACTGTTTTTTCTTTGTGTGATTAAGTACTTTCATTCTTGCAACTTGAATAAAAAGTAGGGACATTAAATATGATTTCTAAAAAGGGATTTTATCTTTGTAAACATTCTCAAGGTAGTTTTTCTTCATTTTTATATTCCAATTATTAAAACTACAAAAAATGTAGCTGCTATTCCGTTATTACTGAAGTTCTAGCTATAAAGACAAAAATCGTAATTCAACCCAATAATTCGACAGAGGGCTAATGAAAAGTCAAGTAGCTGGCATATTTATTAATGCCTCAGGTTTCCATATCTCGCGTTCGTAATCAAGGAGACATGTTAAGGGTCGAAGAGGGACTGCTGTAAGCTGCCGAGAAAGCCGACTTTATTGGAAATGGCGGAATAAGCTTTGTTGAGGTGAAGATCGAAAAAAATTCGAAAGATTTTCAAAACTGAATTTAAATTCATTGATTCTTGAACAATATTGTTGTTCTTATTGAACTTTTGTTATAAATAACTTTTAAAGGGATTAGGTAGTTACCAAGTTATAAAACAGATGTTCAGTAGAGAATGGGACAAACTCTAGATGGAGTACCGGGTGGCCAAGTAAGAACGGCCGTCGGCCATATCTCAGTAGTAGATTATAGCACAGGTTCGAAGGAAAAGGACAAAAGTGGCCTCGAGAAACGCCTGGAAATTATTTTCAGAATTGTAGGTCCGCCGCTAGAGGGCGTATTTGACAGTTAAAATTTTAAAATGCAAAATTTTTAAGAATTTACTTAATTAAGGAGCATATTAAATGTTATAATCAGATTCCTCGACAAATTCTGCATATTTGTATATGACAAGTCTAAGTCTATCTCTTCAAATAAAGGGAGGGGGAGAGTGGAAACCTTGTTACGAAAAAAAGCCTAATTCCGGTTCTGCTTGACCGATTTTAATAAACTTGATGTTGTTTGGAAGAGCTTTTGTTGAACAATCGATAATTTGTAAATATGAAGTAATCTGATCAATAACATAAATGCTAGAGGGCGCTGTTTCATTTTTTTTTAAATATTGTGTTTCCTCGTAACAATTTTAAATGGAAGCATACAAATTGAAGTGGATCTTTAAAAAGTAGACAAGCCGCAAGGCGATATCTCTTGCCTATCCTGAGATATCGTGTAATCATATCAATAAGACACATTAAAGGCCTTCGTTGTTAGTAAACGAAAAAAGACTTGAGATGCATTAACTCTCGTAATGTTATTACGAATTTTTTTCGCCAGGCCTCTCATTATTTTTATTATTGGTACATTTTTACTTTACTTTGCCTCACTTAGGTAATTATCATGTTGTTAGTTGAAGATATATTCACACAGCGTGAGATAATTTCATTAAATTATTTGGTGTTTTATTGAAACTGGACATAAAATGGCGGCAAATACATTAGTCATGTTTTCACAAGTTAACTTTGATTTGATGATATTTTCGGTATGATAAGAACGAGAATAGATATTTACGTAATTAGTTATGAAAAGAGCGATATTATTCAACAAGCGTAATATTTGCCAAAACGAGCGCTAGCGAGTTCTGCAAATTACGCGTGTTGAACAATGTCGCTCTCTTCATAACGTGTTTACGTACAACGTTTTATCTAATTCCGCGAATCCGCGAATCGAATGGTGTGAGAAGTATTGTTACTATGATGTATTCACCCAGAAAATTGATTTACTTTAAATAAGTGTGTCCTGAATAATGTTTTCAATGTTTATAAATCTCAAAATACTATTGAATTAAAATAATGGGTTAATTGTACAGTTTAAATAATGAAATAATTGTCAGTTTTGACAGTACCTACCTAATTAATAAATTATTCTTTGAAACTCATGTGGTATCTCTATGTTGAAACATAAACAGTTACTTAAAGTTTTTACATAACTACTTTTCATAACTGATATATGGAGGTTATGAAAAATGTGACGTTACCTAACGTCAAGGAGTGTCGTAAAGTGTGTAAAGTGTAGCGGAAAAAGATAAACATATAAGAAGTTACCTACTGGACAAACGAAAAACATCAGTTTTCATTAAACTGGATTTGGGTGTTTGATACAACGCGACCTAAATCGTAATTCATATTTTAAACTGTATTTGTTGTTGCTGGGCCAAAAGCGGTTTTTATTGATATTTTATGCTTTTGATTTGCTAACACATCGCTTGAAAATAAATATAGGAAAGAGATATCGACTTGAGGTTTGCAGTATTTTATCACTAATTCAGTCTATTTTTAAAAGACCTACTTCAATTAGTATTCTTCCATTTAAAATTGTTACGAGAAAACACAATATTTGAAAAAAATAAAACAGCGCCCTCTAACGTTTATGTTATTGATCAGATTGCTTCATATTCAAAAATTTTCGATTTTTCAACAAAAGTTCTTTCAAACAACATCAAGTTTATTAAAATTGGTCAAGCAGAACCGGAATTACACACGTTTCTTCGTAACAAGGTTCCCACTCTCCCCCCACTCATTTGAAGAGATAGACTTGAGGCCGTTCTTAGTTGGCCACCCGGTACATAACAATGATGCTGGTCAACTTATTTTTTCTCTTGTAATTAAGAAAAAAATTCAATTTCAGACGTTTAACCTCGGTAATTAAGACCTTAAAAGTACATATTCTTGTAACACATTTTCTCAACAATCAATTCGATTATCACAACTTTGTATAATACGAAGGCAAGTGCCAAAAATTATATTTAAACCGTTTGCGGTCGCGCTAAGTGACATCGACCAACTATCGCTTACCCAGCGTCTCTTCCACCCATAGGATTATGTTATGCCGTCGCGACGAACCAATTATTAATTTCCCAACTAGCAATAAAACCAATTTGCATACGAATAGAGTATTAAAACTCTTGCTAAGCTTCCAGTCCGAAATGAATCATTTTTAAACACCCATTCGGGACGTTTAATGAATATGTTTAAGTTTTTTTTTCACGATGATTTATTGATAAACAAAATATTGGATTGATCTGAATAGACAGTGCAACGTGATTTAATTTTTCCACTAGTAGCTGTGAAGTTGACAATTATTGCTTCTTCTAGCCAACTTAGAAGTTTTAACCTGAGTCAATAATAGACAAATTCGAATATTTTGGGAATTCAGCGATAGTAGTTCAACAAAAACTTGTGCAACATAATTTTGTACACCCAGGAGATTGTCTTTAACATTTTTGCTGCTTGAAATTACCTTTCAAAATAAAATTATTTGAATGAAAATGTCATTAGTTTAAAATTCGCGCTCAACCAAAAATGACTGATGGCATAACGAGTAGGTACGTTCATGATATATCGGAAACTGACAGTGTACTTGTCAGTCCGACGTAGGGTAACGCTTCTCGAGGTGCGTTTGTGAATTATATTTAAGAAGAAGCCTCGCACCTTATTCCGCTTGGTCAATAATAATATTCTTCATCACCTTGGTGTATTATTTACTATTTAACAAAGATGTTTCTGATGGAAATATATTTATATTCACAATCCATATCTGCCAGATTTTATGTCCTTACATTTTGAACAAACTCGAACAATCAAACACACGGCTTCTTGATAAAAGTTCAAGGATATTAATTTTCCAATTAGAAAGCGACCAATAAATTGAAAACCGAAAGCGTTTCGAAAAAAGAAAGGAAATTATAATTATCAGAATCAAGTTGACTTAATTATTTTAAAATGTTCGGAGAGATTTTAATTCAATTTCTGTGTCAGCATAATGTTGTAATAAAGATGAAAGTATTTGTATGTACCAACCACTTTAATCTCTTTCAACTGATGTTGGGGGTTTTTCTTTAGTCCCGCGGGAGTTTGTCGACGGAATCATACTTCAAACTTTCTTTTCCAACTGCATTATAACCGCCTGAAAATAATACAATAAAATAACTTTATATATATATATATCGAGATAAATCTGTACGACAGAGAAGGATCCTGTAATTTCACAGGGAGGTTTCAGATGTAATTGAATTATTTCAATTTCAATACGATGGACATACTGTATAACAAAAATAAATCGCTAATTTCATAAAATTTCACTGCTAAATGAATATTTTTGTAAAACTTTTCAATTTAAAACTGTCAAAAAAGCTTATTATTAAAAAAAATTTATTGTCTGCAAAATATCGGGACCGACCCTGTTGATTTAGTTCTTATCTCGTTAGAGATTTCTACGATGACAAAATGTTACTGAAAGCCTAAAGTTTTGTTGGAAAATACGTTTAACAAAAAGAACTTGGGTCATTGTAGTTATATCTGCTTTTCCATTTAATTTCGATCATTATAGAAAATTGACGACGCTAACATAAAATTGAGTCAATTTCCTTCAATGACTCGTGTCTTCGCCGAGTTAACTATTTTTGTTATCTCAGACCATTAAAAGATTTTTTAAACGGAAAAGAAAAAGTTTTACGTTCTGTCGATAGTTGACGTCGAATATATCTGAGAAGATGGACATTAAAAGGGTGAAATAATGTTAATTAATCCCTATCAAATGTGGAGACTGAAATTAAATGTTCATATATGCAATAATCCCAAACCTGATATAAATTATCACAAAATTATATGCAATATATTGGCAGGATTGCAAAATCATCTCAAAAAGTACGCATATTATTTTAAAAAATATGCAATATTTCATAAAATAATTAGCATTATCTTAAAAAATATGCAAATTTTCAAGAAATTTTATGAAATATCTTCAAAAATATGCTGTATATGACAATAAATGTAATATTTCAAGTACAATATCTCGTGAAATATTTCAAGAAATGATTCGCATTACATTGGAAAATATGCAAAGATATGCAATATTTCACAAAATCATTTGCAATATATTGAAAAATAGGCAGGATTGCAAAATTAGCTCAAAAAGTGTGCATAATATTTAGAAAATTATGCAATATTTTATATAATAATTATCAATATTTTAAAAAATAGGCGAATTTTTGAGAAATTATCTGAAATATCTTCAAAGATATGCTGTATATGATAAAAAACGTAATATTTCGAAAAATACAATGCAATATCTAATAAACTGTTCAATAATTTAAGAAAGGATTCGCATTACCTTGGAAAATATGCAAAGATATGCAATATTTCACAAAATCATATGCAATATATTGAAAAATAAGCAGGATTGCAAAATTATTCCAAAAAGTACGCATATTATCTGGAAAAATATGCAATATGTATAAAATAATTAGCAATATCTTTAAAAATAGGCAAATTTTCGAGAAATTATCTGGAATATCTTCAAAAATATGCTATATATGACAATAAATGTAATATTTCTAAAAATACAATGCAATATCTCGTAAAATATTTAATATTTTAAGGAATGATTTGCATTATCTTGGAAAATATGCAATATTTCACAAAATCATATGCAATATATTGAAAATTAGGCAGGATTGCAAAATTATTTTAAAAAGTACGCATATTATTTGAAAAAATATGCAATATCTTACACAATATTCAGCAATATCTTGAGAAATAGGCAAATTTTCGAGAAATTAACTGGAATATCTTCAAAAATATGCTTTATATGACAAAAAATGTAATGTTTCGAAAAATACAATGCAATATCCCGTGAAATATTTAATATTTAAGGAAATAACTCGCATTATCTTGGAAAATATGCAAATATATGCAATATTTCACAAAATCATTCGCAATATATTGAAAATTAGGCAGGATTGCAAAATTAACTCAAAAAAGTTCGCATATTATTTGAAAAAATATGCAATATCTCACATAATATTCAGCAATATCTTAAGAAATGGTCAAATTTTTGAGAAATTATCTGAAATATCTTCAAAGATATGCTGTATATGGAAAAATACAATGCAATATCTCGTGAAATATTCAATATTTTAAGAAATGATTCGGATTATAATGGAAAATATGCAAAAGATATGCAATCTTTCACAAAATTATATTCAATTTATTGAAAAATAGGCAGTATTGCAAAATTATCTCAAAAATACGCATATTATTTGAAAAAATATGCAATATCTCACATAATATCAGCAATACCTGAAAAAATAGGCAAATTTTCGAAAAAATATCTAAAATATTTCCAAAAATATGCTGTATGACAATAAATATGGGTATTTCGAGAAATACAATGCAATATTTCGTAAAATATTTATTATTTTAAGAAATGATTCGGATTATAATGGAAAATTTGCAAAAATATGCAATATTTACACAAAATCATATACCATATATTTAGAAAAAATTCAAAATTCCAGAAAATAATATGTAATATCTTAAAAAATATGAAATATTTCTGTATATAATTTCTACATTTACGGAACCAATAATACGCTGTCCAATGACTACCAAAAGGTAAAAACCTTTCAACTTCGTGTTGTATTATTCGATTTTTTTCCAAATTTTGATTAATCACAGCTTTTTTAATAAAACAGTAAGCAGTATATCCTTTATTCAATTCGACGCTCTTTGCAGTTCCTTGATGAATGATCTGCATTCCAGCAGTGCCCTCATAATAAAACGCAAATGTTAATCAGCGCCTAATTGATATTTTATAGACCCTAATTAATTTTCCTGGATAAGTGTCTGCAAAGAGAAGTGGCAAAGAGAATTATAATTATCAAATTCAGGTTGATTTAATTATTTTATAATATTCCTAAATGATAAATGAGCCTTAGCAAAAAAAATTAAATAAATTACGATAAGGATGAAAATGTTGTTGTGTAAGCCACTGCCGAAGGATAATAAAAGCCACCGAAATGCATGCAAATGAAGATAATTGCGAGTTCATCGGCATCTAGTCGTCCGAGATATTTTCGAATAGAATATTTTATTTTATGAAAATGGCTTGGCTCTCCACAGAAAACTGCCATCACTTAAAAAGCTTATCATTATACGAATTCCAGCTGGAAACTTGCCTTGTCATCTATCAATTTTATTTAAAAACTAATAGCAAACAAGAAGTGTATTTTTTCTGAAATTCACTTCTTATATCCGTCAGTCGATCCGTTTTAGACCTATAACTCTAAGCACGTATGACACCATCTCCTAGTCCTTATATGCTGCAGTATCCTATTAGTATTCCCGTGATGTAGTCCACATGGAAGTCCAGTCATCTGAGCATCGAACACGAAATCTTCTCCGGGAGGTCATCAAGAGGTTCTTGTTATATACAGCGGGCGGAGGACGTAAGGTCGCTCGTGCGTTAACTACTATGCAGCTGCGTCGTACTCATGTTGATGGAGCTAGCCATTCGGATGAAATCAAAATCTTGGATAGAATTAAAATCATTATTTATCAAAAGTGAGAATAATGATTCCCTTGGGTCCCTTTTTGGAATGGTTTTTGGTTATGGAAACTTCTTGTTGGCGTATTAAAAACTATTAAAAATGATGTAACATAAAATGAGGCATATTCTTTATAACGTATCTGAAAAAAAAAATCTTTCTCTGGAATTGAAAGTTTTTCAACGCTTCTATAAGCTTTTCGATTTACCTGTAACAGTTAATCTATCCGTTGATGTGTGTAAAATGTAAGAAAGCTGTCAGAAGAGGCAATATGAAGCTATTTTGCTAGAAGACGGGAGTACAAAGACCAAATAAATGAAATGTGAAAATCGAACAATGGCCCCGGAAAAGCAGTTTCACCCTAGATAGAAATCAGTCGTTTTCGATGGAAAATTTCCAGAGGATAATTATCCTTCGATAGAACATATATATTTACTTGGGAAAAATCAGTTTTTTCTTGTGAAATATTGACTTTATAGATGGGTAATTGAACTGAGGATAATGTACATGCTATTCCTTTTATCATAGAGTATTATTACTATATTCTAAGCCGTCATTGTTAAAAAAAAATCAAAATGATTCTTAAGCAGGAAAAATAAAAAGTGCTGCTTTAAGTTTTTTGGAGCATTTTAAATAAAAAATATCAAAAAATGGGAAACTTAAAAATTCACTATATCCATGTATCAATCAACCAAAATCAAAACCACGTAATTTTTTTTCAAAAACAATGCTCTCCCTGAAAGTTACCTACCTTTTTGCCCATTTAATTTTAGCCGTATTTATTGGGAGAAATTCGAGATTGGTAATATTATTGACTTTTGAACAATAAGTGAGATATATAATATAGTTCAAGAAAATAAATGGACAAATTACAATCTGCAATGAATAAAATCTATACACTGCTTTCTATTTAACAATTATTGGTATTTAACATTGTTGCCGACAAAAATTGGGAATACATTTTACAGATAAATACAATTGGCAACAGCTGACTGCGCACAATTATTCTTCTCTCTTTTTCAAGTATTTTTCTCATATTTTCCTTGTCCCACTTGAGTAAATCGCATGGCTCGAATAGACTTTTCGCAATCTGTATAAATCGATATGAAAAAATCTTTTAGCGCGTATACTTTTTATTTATAATAGTTTAGGTTATATAAAACGGTCACACGTTCTATAAAAAAAAATGTTTACCTTCATAGAAATTCATCAATTTTGGGGAATTACCGTGTGCCTTCGAAAAATGTTCCCATTTCGTCCTAGTAACTTAGTGATGGCGTCAATTTGAGAAGAAGATGAATGGAAAGACTAGCGACTGACGGATAAATGAGAATAAGGCTTAACGAATACTGTTTATCCCTTTTATTGCGGTTAAACTGATGGAAAATCACGTGACAACTGCTATTGGGGAAATTACTTTGAAAAGTAAATACCGTTTTTGTCATTTATTAGACTGAAATTTGAGAAAATGTTTGTTTGGCTTACACATATTATTATATTAAAACTATAAAGTAGACTAAAACAAATAATGTATAAACGAGAGTTTGTTGCGTTGCGAAAGTGTTTTTTCAGTAACCAGCTTCTTACAAATTGTTTCTTCCTATTTATCGCTCAAAAATAGCTTTTATCGGATTGTCAAAGATAACTTGCCAATTTCTGTTAAACTTTTGAAATCCTGACGAACAAGTATGAGCACCTTTAAGCGAGGGATCTTCAATATTACGAATCCTTAAAACTTGAAGTGCGCAGGCGAATTTGTCAAGTCCCCACATACACATATAACATAACCTAGATTATTTTTATTAGATTCACCAGAGGCGTTGCGTGGATTGAGAAGCAGGGGTCATGGCCCAGGGAGGCATACGAAAGGAGACGACAGGAAGCGCCACGATTTTTTCAATTGAAAATAGAAATAAACAACATTAACGCCAAATCGCGCTCGCAATATTATTTGCGAAACGAAGCCTCAAGGATGCGAAGGACAGGAAGCGAGAATAGGTCATGCTGTCGAAGTGGCACCTTTGCTAGGCCTTCGTATTCACAGAGTATGTGCTCCGCGGTTCCGTCTTCTTCCTGGCAGAACCTGCATAGGCTGTCATCTGCTAGACCAATTGTGTGCATATGTTTCCTACAATGTCCGGTCAGCATTCCCACCATCATCCTCGTCGTTTCTCGACTGACATAGTAGGTCGTGTGACAGTTTGGCTGAATGGCGCTTAAGGAATAATTTAGCGTGCCTTTGTCCTGGAGTTTCATACCACCAGCGCAACGCCTGTTTGTTTATCCATTGGTGGATGCTCTCTTTACTTAGGCATTTAGCAATTCCACAGGAAGGTTCTGGCCCTATCAAGACCTCCGTTGCTCCCTGCTTGGCTAATTCATCGGCATTTTCATTGGTGACTTGGTATCCAGGCTAGGGTCACTCTATTATGACTACCTAGTCTGTTGAGGGCCTTGCAACACTCCCACACCAGATTTGATGTTATCCGATATGAGCGTATCGCCCTTAGTGCTGCTTGGCTGTCGGAGTAGATGACGATTCTTTGAATATCTTTTGCTATCAGCAACAAGTCCGTTTAAAGTGAAGAGCTTCACATATTTTTGATGAATACCATATTCTTTTATCAGTCCCTACAAAAATGCATAGTTCCATCCTGTATAGTGAGATGAACAATAAAATTTTCCTCGAATTGTTCTTCATTTCATTCGATAGAAAAAAACGTTCATAATGGTTTTGCTCCGAGAATGGAAGATTAATTTTTTAGCATAGTCTACAGTACCTAATAACTGAAAATCCTCAATTGTTATGACCGTCTGTTGAATTGAAATATATAAGTCTGTCAATACTTTCTGATGATACGCGTTTCTTCGACTAACAAGATGCGCTCCGGAGATTTTCGCTCCAACTAGTTCCCGTCCATTTGAAAAATCTCTCGTCAAAGAGCGAATAGTGGAGTAGTAATCAATTACAGCACAATTGAAGGGGCCGTAGCTAGCAGCAGCAGCAACATCTAAGTATCCAAAAAGCTGGAAATCTTTTATTCAATTACCCGTGTCTGGATTCCGTTGCCGGAACACAAGTATGCTGATTAACAATTACGTAATATCCGCTGGCGGCCGAGCGCGCTTTGATCTTCTAAAATCGGATGAAACAAAGCATAATTTTTCGTGCGACGATGCAAAATTACGTTTTCATTAAAATGTCAATATAACGGGC
This sequence comes from Galerucella pusilla, assembly GCA_910591695.1. Classification (NCBI taxonomy): domain Eukaryota; kingdom Metazoa; phylum Arthropoda; class Insecta; order Coleoptera; family Chrysomelidae; genus Galerucella; species Galerucella pusilla. The sequence continues at coordinate 35,528 of CAJUYI010002497.1, read as the reverse complement.
GTTTCATAAAATTAGTATTTTACACAGAAAGAGTGTAATAACATTAGTTCAACCTGTTGGGTTTTGTTCGGTACAACTAATTTAATTTATCCTTTTTTTTGTTAAAAATGCCTATTGAACTTTTTAATTATAATTCATATTATTACGAAATAATTTTTTTATTATACTTAACAGAAAATACTACATTTTCAACTGTTTATAAAATACAGTAAATATAACATTTTCGGAACATCGCACGGAAATTTTTTCCCGATCCCTATTTCCGTGCGCTTAATAATAAACATAGATATCCATAATACTAGATATCCTATGGCAACCCGAAGAAAAAAAAGAAACGAGTAATGTGTCTATAGCAACGATTTATTTATTAATGACAAATTTTATTTTCTGTCAGTGAAAATTAAGTATTTATGTATTTATTACATTTTGCAAAAATGAGTTCAGATTGTGAAGAAAATCGGGATATTCCCGAAAATATCTTACAACGAACGGCAGAAGTGAGTGCAGATTTATTACCAGTGAAATCCAGGTTGAGATATGAACAAGAATACCTATAACAGTTTTACCGAATGGCGGACTCAGAAACGAATCAAAATTGTGAGTGACGATATTCTTTTAGTATATTTTCCTGAAAAAGCCAACACTATGAAATCCTCCACTTTATGGAGTCGATTCTCTATGTTAAAGAGTTGTTTGGCAATAAAAGAAAATACTCACCATCAATATCCAAAAACGATTGTTTTTTTGAAACGACAAGCTGTAGGATATATACCAAAGAAATCCAAGATTCTTACAGCGGAACAAGTAAACAAATTTCTATGTGAAGCTTCAGATGGAGAATATCTACTAGCAAAAGTAATTTTAGTGTTTGGCATCTTCGGTGCATGCCGCAGAGATGATTTAATACGTTTGAGTTTAGATGATGTGGAAGATAATGGGCGTTTCCTTGTCGTGTTCTTACGAGATGGAAAAACTCACAGGTCAAAAAGTTTTACCATTACCAATGAAAATTGCAAATTCGATCCCTGTACAATTTACCGTAAATACGCAGATCTCCGCCCTAAAAATATGGAGAGTAGAAGATTATTTGTTGCATACTGAAACCAAAGATGTTACGCTCAACATGTTGGGTGCCATACTATCAGTGGTATTCTAAAACTTGTTACAAAATACCTAAAACTAAAAAATCCCGAAGAATATACCGGACATGGGCTAAGGCGCTCTTCGGCAACCATGTTGGTGGAAAGCGGCGGTGATTTGCTCACTTTGAAAAGACACGGAGGATGGCTTTCTTCCAATGTAGCAGAAGGATATATAGAAGAGTCCATACAAAGAAAAATTGAAGTATCACGGAAAAAATAATTTTACGGAAATACTTTTTCCTACGATCACTACCCAAAGTAGACTTTTGCACACTCAAATCTAACCGCAAAGTTGATGTTTTCCGCGATGTGTCATAATTGACACTATTTACGCTCTAGAGCGTACTTTTCCGCTCGCCTGTTTTCATTTACAATAAACTAAATAATTTAAACCTCATACATTGAGTTAACTGTATAAACCCTCACTTCGTGGAATCTACTCATCATATGGTTTTAAATGAAACGAACTGTTTTTAAATGACTCCACAATATATTTGTAAAAAATCTGTTAATTGCAAGTAAATTGACAATTGTTTCGATATAAATATCATCATCAGAATGACGATGATGATGATATTTATATCGAAACAATTGTCAATTTACTTGCAATTAACAGATTTTTTACAAATATATTGTGGAGTCATTTAAAAACAGTTCGTTTCATTTAAAACCATCTCATACATTGATATTATTTTGATTCAATACTACAGTGAAGGATTTATTTCTTAGTTCAAGATAAAAATTAATATTCACAACTTATTACAAATATAACGTTGATAAGATTGACAATTTTCTTGATCGTTTTTGCAGATTCCTATTTTCATAGTATTGATTTATACGGACAAGTTTACGTAGTAGAAATATAAAAGTCAGAAGGTAGGCAATGCATTATACACCTAGATGCAACAGTGATTGCATATTTAAGTACCTGCCTACTATTTTGTGGAAATAGTAGACTATGGAATTAATGAAACGTCATTATTTCATTTTTAGTTTATAAAAAAGTTGTCTGTTTATAAATGGCTATTTGAAAAATGGATAGTGACAGTGAATTTTCAAGCACACCTCCAGATATAGCAGATTTTGCTAAAAATATTACCCTTAATCTTCTGCCAACTAAATCCAGAGGTAAATACGAAAAACAATACAATATTTTCATGGATTGGTGCCGCTCAAAGAAAATTAAAAAATATTCGGAGAATGTATTGCTGACTTATTTTGGCGAAAAATCCAAAACTCTAAAATCTTCAACCTTGTGGTCACAATATTCGATGCTTCGAAGCACTTTGCAAGTAAAAAATGATATTAACATCAGTAAATACACTGAACTGATTGCATTTTTGAAGTTAGAAGCAGTGGGTTATAAAGCAAAGAAGTCACAAACATTCTCAAAGGAACAAGTGGAGACCTTTATTAGATTTGCACATGATGATGAACATTTGCTGAGAAAGGTACAAACGTTTTACTATTTATTTTATTCTGATACAGAATTTCTCAGAATATTGTTTTTAGGTGATCTTAATCATGGGTATCGCTGGTGCATGCCGTAGGGATGAATTAATCAAAATTGAATTAAAGGATATAGATGATAGAGAATCATTTCTAGTAGTTCGAATCCCCGATTCGAAAACGAATCAAAGTCGCACATTCGCAATAATTAATAGTGCCGAAGAAAATGCGATCGACTATATGTTCTATTATAGAAAATATTTTAATTTAAGACAGCAATGTCAAATTAAAAGTAATAACATTATTCAGCGCTTATTTTTACGATACTCCAAAGGTAAATGCTTCAATCAGGTGATTGGTATGAATACTGTGGGCAAAGTACCAAGCGAAATAGCCAGTTTCTTAAAATTGCCCGATAAACATTTATTTACTGGTCATTGCTTTCGACGAACGTCGGCGACATTATTAGTAAATGGTGGAGGCGACTTAATTCAGCTTAAAAAACATGGAGGGTGGAAGAGCAGTAATGTGGCTGAAGGATATATCGCCGAATCCATTAGCAATAAAATAGATACCTTCCAAAAAATTTCTGGGAACGCAGCAGTACCAACTAGCGAAGAACTTTCGATTCCTTCTATATCTGATATTGCAGAAAAAGATTCAGAAGATTTCACGCTACCTTCGACTTCTTCAGGTCCTGGGATAAATATTAAAAATTGCCAAAACTGTACATTCAACTTTAATATTGTAGGCAATAAATAAAAATAATAAGTAATTGTTACATGTTTTCAACATCACATTCTAATAAAGTGTACTTTTCATGTTTTTTTTAATTATTTGCTTAAAAATAAGGTGATCGTAGAAAAAATCTTGTGTGCAATTCGAGCAGAAAGTGCGTTGCCCCTTTCGGCAGATTGCCCGCGCTCTGCTACGCGTCGCGCGGGCAACTCTCTGCCTCAAGCGTCAAAGTATCACTTTCCGCTCTTAATACAAAAATAGCTATTTTTATATCGTGCGCCCCTGAAAAAAAATTTGCACGAATTCGCGGAAAGAAAAGTTGTGTTAGCCGGGTGCAAGATGAGAGGGTGTTCATTAAAAACGTTTTAGAAAAAATGTTATATGTGCCTGTGCCGCCACAAGATGCTTTTATTATTATTTTTTCCTCATAAAGAAAATTTCATTTCAAGGTAGTCATTAAAATTGCGGTGTTTTAATACTTTGCCGTCTTAAAAGTGCGAGAGGTTTTTCGTATGATCCTGATGCTTTTGTATTGTACTTTTCTAACTGTAATGGGGTAACGTTTAGGAAGTTGAATTTTCTTTTTGTCAGGTTTTTTTTTTGGGAAATAATATTGAAGATATTAAAATGAACACATCATGATAATTTAATAGAACAGGATATTCTTACATCTCAAAAATCGAGTCGTCCAATTTAATTTAGAAAGGTGTTTTTTCCGATGTAATAATATATGCTTCGGAATCCCGAATTTATATAATTATTCCCTTGAAGTAGCCGGATTCATATGTTCGAAACGTTTTCAATCGTCGACGTCCCCAAAGATTAAGATAGAGCCAAGACGATAATATCCTTAACGCACCTGGTACCGAGCCTTATAGAATCTAATCATGTCGATCAGTAGCGTAACACCAATGGAAATTGGTTCAAAAACCCGCAAAAAGAAGCTACAAAATCCGATATACAGGGCGATCTCTGAGTAATAGTCCAAACTCATAGTAAAATGAAATATTTTTCTAAAAGGCATCACATAGGCGACACAAAACATTTCCACTAAAAACAAACCAAATAAAAGTTATAAATAAACTTTACTTTTACCTTTTTATGGATATGTCCCACAGTTTTCGAATTTCACAAACGAACAAATGCCCAACCAGTGTAAACACTCAGTAGCGTGTATTTCATCATGCACAATACAATAAAATTCTGTTAATGAAGCTAAATAAAGTAGGAGATATTTTTAATCGCGACTGGCTTGAAATAAATCATGCAGGAAATGAAATGGGGTTTATTAAGGACAGCCTATTATTAATTAAATCGGGAAGTAAGTCTAGAGATTATCACGACGAGATCAGAGCCTCAAAATCTCAAAATTACAGGAAATGGAAAGAGGAAAATGTATACCGAATTCACCTGTTTTCCCTAGACAGGTGCATTGTATTTAGGCAGGTACCCTATATAGTGATATTTTTAAACTCGTACCTAGTTTGCTATTTTTTAGGTAGAGGATAGTTGCCTTAGTCGTACCGCCTCCTAAATCGTACCACCTTAATTTTAATTAGAAATAAAGTGACTACAGCGCTCGTGCGGCGCTACTAGCAACTAGTGCTTGGTCGTAGTGGCGAGACAAAGTTTGGTGAGTGTGCGGTTGCTGTCTGAGTTATTGTGAACGATTTCCTGTTTTGGAGCTAATTGATAGTTTCCTAAATCGTACCGATTGCATCACTTGACAAAAAGTGTATTACCTTGCAAAAATTACCACAATATAAGTGACTAAAAATTAGATTAACCTGTCTAAATAACCAATACTTCTTAGGGTTATGGTGCTTTTGCACAGGGATTTACCACCCAACCTGTGGAAATTGGCGTACCTCAAGGGTCAATCTTAGGTCCTCTGATATTTTTATTATACGTAAATGATCTTTCTAAATATGTTAGCACAAATAACTTGATACTATATGCAGATGACACAACATTAGCAATTGATTCTGAGTCTCCAGATGAGCTGCTTTCAAAGATGAATATTTTATCAAAGGAATTTATCAGTTGGTGTGAAAGAAATTCCTTGATAGTAAACTCGACAAAAACCATTATCATGCATTTCTCTACAAGAATAGATATTCTTGAAAATAGCTGTATCTCAGTTAAGGGTACTGATGTTTATTTTTCGAGTTATACGAAATTTCTAGGAACCTACCTTGATAAGAATATGAGCTGGAATACCAATATCAACCACATTTGTAAAAAATTAAATAGCAGTTACTTTGCAATATTACTGCTAAAAAATATATTTACAACTAGTCAATTGATCAATGTTTATTATGCAATAGTATACTCCCATATTTCCTATAATCTCATTCTGTGGGGGGGTGCGGTAAATGCCTCAAGGATTTTTACTTCTCAAAAAAGGATTGTTCGTCTAATTTTTAATCTAGATTATAGAGAAACATGCAAAAATCATTTTAAAGATTTTGGTATTCTAACTTTTTATTCTATTTACATCTACAAATGCATATTATATGCAAAAAGTAATTCCAGTGATTTTAGTCTTAATTCTGATTACGATGATTACCCAACCAGTTCTGGCAAACTTATACGGCCACCAAAACATAAAACGTCATTGTTTGAAAAAAGTCCTGTCTATAAAGAAATCCAATTCCTGAATCATTTGCCCATCTGTATAAGAGATGAGAACAATTTCAAAGTTTTCAAACAAAAACTTAAAAATTTTTTAATTGTCGAATGTTTTTATGATATATCAGAGTTTTTGAACAAACGATTTTAATTTAACTGTTTAATAAGTAAGTGGTATTTAATGTAATATCCTCTTTTCTGTTTGACCTGTCCTATATCATGTACTATGATCAAAAAGGATGAATGAAGTATTATTATTATTATTATTATTATAAGGTAGAAAATAAATAAATTGTAAGAAGTGGTACGATTTAGGCAACCTTCCTCTATAGCTTTCCAGAAATCTCGATTTCCTTATACTACTGCTTAGATAATTATGGAAATGTCACCCTTTTTTTTCTAAAAAACATCTCGAATACATATTTATACATTATAAATCCCAGTTGACGAACCGCTACTGTCGTTCGGGTTTTATATACGTAGCAGTTATTGCAAATGTAATGTAAAATAATATCCGGGTATGATTGCTAGACATTTGTCTCAGACGTGAGGTAGATAGAAACTGCTATGAAAGGCCTACTATGAACCCAAAGGTGACAAGGATATAATCGCGGGTAAACAGATAGAATCCTTTCCGTAATACCCCACCAATAAACCGTTTAGAATTTTCCAATTACGATTTTAACGGTAAAAATTGCTTAATTTGAAGATATTTTGTACCCATTTCTTTTTATCTCAATGAGCATGGTCATGCTTTGGAATTGGAACAACTTCTTTGTCAATTACCTGCTTCGGAGTAGTTTGTATTTAACCGAATTGAATCAATTACAAGCAAAAACACAAATATAAACTTTCCGAATCTGCATTATATTCACGAAACGAATTGATATCTGCAGCATAGAAAGTTTTCCAACGCAAGGATTTTCTGAAATTACAAATAGCTCGAAATTCAGTTAGACGGTATTGTTAAATTAGGTAAGCTCCCAAAATACTCCCTAAATTATTCTCTCTTGAAGTAATTTCATTAGTTTCGGATACTCGAAACCTTGCTCACAATTTTAAAAACTTTGGCAGCTACGCGGAGATCCAACAATGTTTTCCCTTCTATTTCGTTTTGTTTTGACAAAATTTGAAGTTTTCCAACCATTAGTTCGATAAATGAAGAGACAATAAGGGATGAAAGACCCAGTCGAGACCTACAATTTTGCCCGGTATGATCAAATTAGAGTTTCAGGTGTTCAACGGCCTTGATTTACTGGAATATAACAATTGTTATGAATAAAAGTTCAAAAGAAACTATTATAGAGACGTACGTCTCTGTATACATGTAGATTCCGTTAAAATTAAATGTTAGTTCTAGAAACTGCTGGTAAACGTAGCGTATGTGCAAAAGGCGTTGAAACGTTTAATTTCTCTTATTATTTTGTCATATTTGCAGTATACACTGCAGATATGTCATTAGTTGATGATATTTGCTACCTTCTCTGATGCATTAAACAAATACCAAGCAGAGAGTAAACTGTCACAATTTGCTTACGTTTAAGTAGACGGAGACGGGAGAAATTTGGAAAGGCTGATGCTAAAGGTAAAAGATTATATCGGGGTAACCGAGTCTAATAAGTACATTTTCACAATACCATGCCATGACTTGAAGACAGGTCGAAAAATTCTGCATAAAAGTACAGGCCTACGTTGCCTGACTTGTTTCAAGTAGCTGATCAGTCTTGAGACTGAATCTTTCATGTAATTTCTTGCCGGTAGCTTCTCATCGCCGAGTAGAAGAAACCGCATATTCGCCAGGCAGTCACACTGGCATAGGATCAACATTATTAGATTTTCTTGCCTGTTGAGCATTTTTTTCTATAAAGGAGGTTGGTTGTAGAAGTCTTCTGGAGTCATTTGGGGTATACCATACAGTTTCTGCCTCCTGTGGTCCAGCGTCTCACAATTGCATAGTATATGCAGAGCTGTTTCGGTATCCTTTTTGTATCTTCTGCATGTAAGGTCTCCGTTATACAGCCCTATTTGGCTCAGATGCTCCTTTGTGGGAAAGTGTCCCGTAAGTAGCCACGTTATGGTGCGTAGTTTGTTCCTGCTCATTGATAGCAGTTCTTCCGCTACTTTTTCTGATGGTTCTTTTATGAATTTTTTCCCATGTATTTGCCTGGGCGTATTCTTCCAGTGTTGTTCTTTTACCCATCCTTTTAACCATGACCTATTTGAGCATTTGGGAATGCCCACAGATGGTTCGGGTCCGTTCATCAGGGTTGACGATCCTGCTACTGCGAATTCGTATGACCTGGGACCCACTCTACAGTGTTACACTGTTCCGAGTTGCCAATCTTCTAAGTTTCTCGCCGCACTCTCAAGTGCTTTAAGGGCAGCTTGACTGTCACTGTTGGGCTTACAGAGCTCTGTTAATATACCTACTACTGCTTTGAAGGTCTTCCTGACTTTGATTATTAGAGCTGCCTAAAAGTTATCCTATGAGCTGTTTCAACTCTTCCTTCTTCCCTATTGAGATTACCTACTATTCTTGAGACTCGAGATTTTAAAGTTGTGATGTCTTATAGGCTTATTGGAATAACTATCATTTGTTTTAGACCTACACTTCCAGCTTCTACACCCACATCTGTCTTGGAGCCATCCGTATACCAGGTTGTCTACAGGGTGCGGCAGATAAACGGTCAATTAGAGATATCTCGAGAACTAAAGGTATCTGAATTATGAAAATTGGCATGAAGGGGTTTTGAATAATGAGCTATTCAATGAAAATATTGCCGTCACCATTCTACTTCCGGTTATACCGGAAGTCGCACATAACTTTGTAATTTTTAATGGAAGACCCTGTATATTTTTAAATTTTAGGAATATTTACGTTATTCTGAAGATTTTTTGTTAATACTTCCCTATATCTATCTTGAACCGTTTTTGAGTTGTAATGTTTTTTATATGAAAATTACACTTTTTTACCATGTACATAAAATTCAATATCCTCTAATGTAATTTGAATAAAAGTTTAAATTTCTCAGGAACTATTCACCACTTACCGCTTTATCGTTTACACTGTTAAGTTACTTTTTTTATTATACAGGGTGCTGTCAAAATTGGAATAAAAACGGAATCCAAAATCTTCGCGTAATTCCTTTTTTTCAAATGGGTCACCCTGTATGTGATTATTAATTTTAGAAGAATACGTTGTCCACTATCGATATGTATTACTATTCCCTATACCTATCTCCTGCAGTTTTCAAATAAATCAGCTTTATACATTTTTGTCACAAAAAATTAATTTTCTTATAGGCTATGTGGTATTAATTTATTGAGTTAAACACTCGGTTAAACATTGAACAATTATACAGATACTATCAAAGATAATAAGGTACTAGCTTGTTAATTCAACAAATGTTCAAAGTGTTGCCCATCAACTTCCAAACATTTATAGACTCTCTTAAGGATGAATTTGGATGAGCTGCAAAATATCCCAGGATGTCAATTTGTAAATCCTCATTATCGACATGGGTCTTGAGATTATTTCTTTTACTTTTAAACTGACCAAACTGGACCAAACTTGCTACAGTTGTGTAGCAAACGTTTTACAGTTTTATGATTTGGTCGAGGATTTTCAGGATATCTCTCAGCAAACACACTGCAAGTTCTGGATATCATTCTGTTATACTCACCGTGAATCATAATTAAATTTAAAAAATCATCATTTGTATATCCTAAATGTGCCATTATTATTTTGTTGAGAAAATTAGAGGCAAACTATTATTATACTTTTCACACAACGGTATACAACAAGGTGACTATTAAACATTAACAATAACTGTTATTTGTCAGAATATTCCATAGGCGACTTGATAAATTAATTTTTTTTGACAAAAATGTATAAAGCTGATTTATTTGAAAACTGCTGGAGATAGGTATAGGGAATAGTAATACATATCGATAGTGGACAACGTATTCTTCTAAAATAAATAATCACATACAGGGTGTCCCATTTGAAAAAAAGGAATTACGCGAAGATTGTGGATTCCGTTTCCATTCCAATTTTGACAGCACCCTGTTTTATAAAAAAGGTAACTTCACAGTGTAAACGATAAAGCGGCATGTGGTAAATAGTTCCTAGGAAATTTAAACTTTTATTCAAATTACATTAGAGGATATTGAATTTTATGTACATGGTAAAAAAGTGTCATTTTCATATAAAAAACATTACAACTCAAAAACGGTTCAAGATAGGTATAGGGAAGTATCAACAAAAAATCTTCAGAATAACGTAAATATTCCTAAAATTTAAAAATATACAGGGTCTTCCATTGAAAATTACAAAGTTATGTGCGACTTCCGGTATAACCGGAAGTAAAATTGTTACGGCAATATTTTCATTGAATAGCTCATTATTCAAAACCCCTTCATGCCAATTTTCATATTTCAGATACCTTTAGTTCTCGAGATATCTCTAATTGACCGTTTATCTGCCGCACCCTGTATACCTATGGGTGGTACACATTTCTTCACATTATTTTGGAAAGTTCCAGAACGCTATTCTTTGAAACTATATCGTTTACTATTTCAAGATGAGAGTAGACACCTTTCTGATTGATTCAAGATACAGTCTCCCTAAAAATATTTTTATTTTACACCGACTATGGCATATGGTAAATAAAAAGGAATGAACCAAAACCCGTTTCAATTTTTATTTTCGGTAGCGTTTTTTATTCTTACAAACGAAATTTCCGCGCATCAATATATACAATATATAAATGTTTGCAAATTTTGATGGAGTACCTCACCGTACATCCAACACCCGCAAACTGTATTTCGTATTTGCATAATTCTCCCAAAGCCGAGACCCATCCATAGAAGACACCGAATTTATATGTAACGTCTCGATTTACATATATAACGACTCAAGTTGGGTGCTTGGTTGGCTGTCTGGGCTGGTGTATACAAACTATCTAATAAACATATACCGTCAAAATATCAATACGATGGAATACTATTATCACAGCTTTGTATTATTCAGAACCTTATTAAGGGTTCATTGTTGATTCAACAGGGGCAATTTAACATTTTCACGACATATTTATAGATCACGTTATAATTAACTATAATATTATTGCAGACATTTTAACTAGTATATTATTCAACAATGAAATAATGAAAGTGCGTTTATGCGTATAACAAAATAACCATTATATATATTATATATATATAGCTTTTAACAGGCCTTTTAGGCCCATAGCTTTGTAATTCCTCTCCATACTTTTCTATCTTTGGCCTTTTCTCTCCATCGGTTCACATTATTTCCTTTCAGGTCTTCTAGTACAACTTCCCTCCATCTTTTCCTTGGCTTGCCTCTTTTCTTCTTGCCTTCCGGAACTCTCCATGCTATTTGTTTCACTATTCTTCCTCCTTCCATCCTTTCTATGTGCCCTAACCACTGAAGTCTTCTTGATGTAATAGTTGCATCTATTTTGGGTTCACGATAAATGTTATATAATTCTTCGTTAGTCCTTCTCATATACACCCCTTCTACTTTTTTCCCTCCCAGAATTAACATTTTCCTTTCCCATCTAATTACACTTTCTCTTTGTTTTTTGTTTAAAATCCATGTCTCACAACTATACTATACCGTAGGCTTCAATATAGTACTGTACAACCTTAATTTTGATTTCCTTGACAAATGCTTTGACCGGACTAGGTGATTTATTGCTCCTGCACTTTTGTTAGCTTTCATGATTCTATTTTTAATTTCCTTTTCTTCACTTCAATCACTATTTAACAGGGTTCCTAGATATATAAACTCTTCCACATATTCAAATTCGATGATTTCTCTTTGTGTTTCGACTCTAAATTTGTCATTTGTTGTCTGGTTTCCGAGTCTCATCAGCTTACTTTTCCGTTCGTTTATTGTAAGTCCCATTTTAGCGGTCGCTTCTATTAAATTCTTTGTTATTTCACCCAAATCCTTCTCTGTCCTTGAAATTATGGCCATATCGTCCGCATAACAAAAAACTTGATGGCTTTTATAGTAAATGTGTCCCTCTCTATTCAATCTGCTGTCACTTATAATTTTTTCTAATGCAAGGTTGAATAGTAATGTTGACAAGGGGTCACCTTGCTTCAGACCTGTTCCTATTTCAAAACTTTCTGAGCCTTCACCTCTGATCTGTACATAAATAGCCATTATATGGGAGTATAAATGTATGCATTTTTTCCTTCTTTCTTCAATTTTTTTTTGGGCCGAGATGAGAAACTCATGTTCATATGGTCCTTAACCAGTACCCAGACAGTGTTGAACTCATTCCCACGGGCATGCCTACCAACCAAACCCACCTCAAACTCGCCGTTACTCCCGCCCTGGAATCACTACCCTAGCATACTTCAAGACGGGCGGCGGTCCCTCAGACACTCTCCGTCATCTTCTTCCTTCTATCACTCCTACCTCTCACATGCCATGTCGAGTCCTTCTCTCTCCCTAATCATGCTCTCTACTACGCCACTTATCTCCATCCATTCCTCCTTGCTCCTCAACATGATCTCCACCATATTTTCCGAATACATCGTCTATCCCAGTTTATTTTCCAACTTCTTCAAAACTTGCTCGTTCTTCCAACATCTAAACACATGTCCCACATCATCCTCCACTTCACATCTCTCGCACACTCCAATTTCTCTTTTACCAATCTTGTGGAGGTAACCCATGCTCTGTGAGCACCTGCGTCAAGAAGTAGTTCACCTCCCCGAATTTCCGGTCCACCCAATTTCTCCTGCTTCCAATCGCTCCTTTTAGCGCACCGTCATACTCATCCCACCTCCTCTCTATTTCCTCATCCATCCATTCCTGTACTTCCTCTCTGGTCGCACCGCTCCAGCGTTTTTGTCTGGCTCTAGCCAGTTCTTTCTTCAATCTAGGAAGGAACTATATGCTTTTATCAGTGATTGCAAATATTCTTTAAATACAATAAAAATTAATAAAAGTTTAGAGGACTGACTGCGTGAATTGAAGAATTGTAGTGTGTTGTATGTTAGGATCACCATCAGCTGGTGGAAGTCCGGGTCCTTTGGGATCTGCTCAAATAGACGTATGAAAAATGGGATAATGTTTATTATATACCTTAACTAATTACACTATTTCTGACAAGGGCTGCACTTGAGCCTGTCATATGATATAAATAAAATAAAAAGATTATTGACAATGAACTACATTAAATGTCAATCTTTTAATGTGAGAATATTGATGTGAATGCCTACTTGTATACTTTATCAGCATATATACATCAGCCCTAGGTCAACTATCCTTTTACGTGACAGTCTTTGGCCTCCAACTGACCTCTTACTGTCACGTTCATGACCTTACGTATCTACTTACTATTAGGCAACTATAAAACAATCAATATTTGCATTGTTTTTAAAATAGAAATAATTACATTGGAATTTAATGGTTTTCTTTTTATGTAATGCCGAAAGACATCACAGTAGACATAGGATATTCGATAAAATTTGTCATGTCCTTGTTGGACCAGTTCTGCCTTTATATATCAATACAAATTGAACACTGAAAATTGTCACACCAAGTAATGTACGATGAGTAAGGTCATGTAGCCGGTGATGTAACAACGCGCGTTGTCAGGAACAATGGCGTTAATGCCTTTGGTGGGCGGGTGCTGGGATCGCTTCAATCCGCCAGCACAATGCCGCTATAATTGCGTAAAAGCGTCCCGACGCTACACGTCCGTCCTGGATAGCTAAATGAATACGCCGTTGATAATTTTCTTATATAATTTCACGTTGAATTACACACTTGCAGAGATAAATGGGTAATTTGTTCGTTCGCTCAATGGATATGCTCTAAATGATTATAGTGGGAAATTTTTTGCACCGCTGTCATAATCAGGGTAGCGTTAAAATGGCAGGATTTTTTTTGTTAATTTCCCATATTGTCCGCTGGTGCACTAACCGCTTCTGGATTCGATCAAATTTAGGGTAATTTATCTTTGCAAATTAACAATTTTGGGGTTAACTTTATAAAATGGAATAACGTTGGTGGTAACGTTCTTTGTTCTCGTAACGATTCGATTTGAGGAAGTGGAAACGGGGGACTGAAGTCCCCGATACCACTTTGTGCAAAGTGCATGTCTTGTACACCAACTATATCATTTTGTGGGCAGCGAGGGGAGATCGCAGCTCTAGACATATTTGTCAAGATGGTTTGTCACCCTCTTTGGTGTCTCTGACGATGATAACCCTAACCGTATGATTCGGGAACTGCAGAATGAGTTGGTAAACTGTAGTGCCTGAGTTCGCACTGTTTTTCGGCGGGGAAATATTGGCGCATAAGGGATGAAATTTTTGTCTTTAGGAGCGAATGTTAACGTAATTGTAAATATAATGGAAGCCTGGATTCAGAGGATCCAGTAGAATCGGCCAATTATCCATCTCATCAAATCAAATCTGGTTTACAGAAATATATGCCAGTCGGTATGGGTCATTTTAGACAAAAAGTACAAGTAATTATCAATACAGTTGATTTTTTTTAATAAGTACCAAGAAGTATGTAGATTGATATAAAAAAAAGTTTACCAGTCTATCGATTTCCCAAATTTTAAAAAACTTTCTTTTTGAAATTCTTTAATATTTCACGCTGGGAGAAAGGTGAAGAAGAATAAAAAATATAACCGTGTAAAGGAAGTGTTTTGCGATAAAAAAGGTTTCTTGCGTTTTTTTGGTCCGATCAATGATTTGTCCGGAAAAAATTCGGTTCAGGAAAAATATTTTCTAGAACTTGACATCAAAATTGATCCATTCAAAGATATTACCTATAAATTTGCTAAATTGGCCAGGGATACAAAACGTAAAAAGCTTCAGGCTGAACCTGAAACCAGAAAAAGAAGTTCTTACGCGTTTACCAAAGAAGAATTAATGGAAATGGTAGAAAGCTATTCTGAAGATAATCCTGATGGGTTACAAAAAAAGTTTTTTCCTTTATGTTCGTTCGAATTATCATGGCGTGGAAATGAAGCTGCTAATTGTGATATTAATTACTTTAAAAAAGAATATGATAATAAAGGTAATTTTACTGGCAATCTTTTCCAAAACGACACAAGGAGGATCAAAAGCTTTATCTGGCAGTAAATGGCTGGTAAGAAATAATGCTAACAACTATTTGTGTCCCGTTCGTTTATTTTTAAAAATTATTGAAAAAAGAGAATCCAATCCTTATCTAACAACAGCAAGATTATTTTTAACAGTACATCCAAATTGGGAGAAAAGGAATATGGTACAAAAATTCACCATTGGGAATTAATACAATTTCAAAGTGGACGAAAATATAGGCAGAATCAATTGGTATAGACACAAAAAAAATAAAAATAACCAATCATTCACATAGAGCTTCTGCAATATCTGCATTAGCAAAAGAAGGAGTTGGTGAACAAGAAGTAATTAAGCTTACAGGACATTCTTCTGCCCATTCTTTGAAACCATATTTACAATTAAATGAAGAACACCATTTCCAACTTATAGAGAACCTTCGAGAAAATAAAAATAAAGAAAAGAAATCCTGTTTCTAACTTAAATTCATCACAGGTTATGATGCAAAACAATCCCCAAAATAATGATACAACGTACAATTATAATAATTATACTTTTTACATGAATAAATAATTTTTTTTTCATAATGTTATTATTTTTTCGGCTTTGTATAATTGAAGTTTGCAATAAATAAAACGTTTAAGCATATGATTTTTTAGTTTTTCTCTCGTGATATAGTCATTTCGAATACCACTCAATTAAAAATTTTTCTCTTGTCGTATTCAAGTTTGTTGCTTTTAGGTTATTTTGCTCATGACATTTAATCCAAATCAAAATCTCATTCGCAAAATTGCCAAGCAACAAACTTTCATGACAATCGCAAAATTTTGTCGACAAAATTTTAACTCTCGTGGTATTATATATGAAAAAATAAAGATTCCCACCCGAATCTAGAAAAATTGCTATTTTCGTTTATAATACAAAAAATTATTGAATCCAAAAATGTATGTCAGTAGAAAAAAATTGACCTTTACCCTGACGTCATACCTACTAACCTCGCGAAATCAATCAATGAGTCAAAAATGGCTACAATTACTTTGTCGTGTGCGTAAATACGTTGACTGCTTGTTTATCTTGTTCATCCACCGTCTAAGAAGTGAGGTTAAGTTGGAAATATTCATTAAATGCGAAACAGAAAATTATGTACTTATCGTGGAATAAAAATAATAAATTAGAGGTCTTGAAAAAAAACGATTTTATAGAATTTATCTGAATACAACGATGGAACGATTTGAACAAAACTCGATGTATCAAAATAATGACAGTTGTCATAAGAGGTCAAAATAAATTCTTATGAATACAACCGATTAATCGTTTTTGGTGCTATCTCTTTTCAACATTTGGAAGTAATAATTAGAGTTACATAAGAACGTATGTCATTGCTTGAAAGACAAGTGTACGTATATTGTTTGATGTGTTTTTACTACTACTACTTTTACTACTTTTACTAGAAAAGGATGAGGTATATAAAGTTTGTGTTTACTACTGTTCATTGTTAGTGACGTGACGAATTTTTTCTACTTGTAATTTTGTAATTATATATTCTTGATCTTAGATGGTTCCACAACATTTCTACGCAAACCTCATTGAAATTACTCCAGTTCTATCAACAGTAAAAACACGAGCTTTTTTTTATCGGATAAATTTCTCTTTGCAACGAAACAGTTTTGCCAATCACTAATTTTACGAGAAAAACTGACATGATTTTATCTAATGTCAGTTTTTCGAGCAAATTTAGTGATTGGAAAAACTTAGAGTTAAAGAGAAATTTATCTGATAAAAGAAAAAATACCAAGTATGTATATGGAGGGTGTGGCCATTATGGTTTTCGTACAACGCTGCCAGAGCTTCAAAAAGCCCATAACATATTTGGAAAAGTGTTCATCTTTAAATATTCATAAATTGAAAAAATAATGTCAATAGAATAAATCCAAGGAAACAAGTACATTATAAAATTAACGTTTAATCATATTTTTAATATTGTTGATAATAAAAAGACCCTTTTCTAATTATTATCACTACATAATAAGCACTTCAGTTTTTTCATAGTTAAGTGAGGCAATGTCGAATGTTTTCGACTGCATTCCTTTCACGGTTTCAGATAAACTTGCCAAAGTATAAATAACTGTTTTCATCCTTCAAAAAAGTGTTTCAATGCCACCTTATGTAATATATTTTTTATTGAGATTCTTTATTTTTGATTGGAATATAATATTTATATTATATATGAGTAATTTGCTTAAAATGATTATGTGCTATGACAAAAAAAATGCCATCTTAAAGCTGACACTTTCCTCTTCAAAGCGCCCTATTACAATTATGTATATCTACATTATAACTGTACAATAGCCTATAATGTACCTACTCCGCCGCGCTTCAGAAAATAGAGTCGCGCGGATGCGGAACACATACAAAGTTTACCGAATTTTTTCCGGACAAACCATTGCTCGGACGGAAGAAATGTAAGAAACCTTTTTTGTTGCAAAGCATTCTCCATACACGGTGGTAGTTTTTATTTTTTTCTACCTCCCTCCCAGCGCGAAATATTGAAGCATTTCGAAAAAAAAAGTTTTGTGATTTTTTTTTCTAATTTGGGATATCGATAGACCGGTAAACTTTTTTATATTAATCTACATACTTTAAGGTACTCATGAAAAGAAAATTAGCCGTATTGCTAATTACTTGTAGTTGTTACCCCTATCGTCTGGCCTAATATCCAAATTTTTCAGGTCTTGTTTTAAAGATTTTTGGTTTTGAATGCACCATTAGTATATCTCTTGTAAATTTTACGATATTGTATATTTTCAAGAAAGTTTTAAAACATCTTTAATTAGTACATGTTCCGCCGCATCGTACTTTTTGTTCCACTAAATAATGAAGTCAGCATGGCGTAAAACTTAAACGAAATTAGAATGTCCCTGTAAATTTTTCAAATGGCCCTTTTACTTCGCAAAGAAACTGTTGTTTTGAATAAGTTTTCCTAATTAAATTTGTAGTTTACATTTTCTGTGTTTGTCAAAAGTAAAAGATAAAATCGGTGCCATATTTTTGTAAGAATTATATATAGAAGTAAAACATATATTTACAAAAAGAGTTTTCTAGCGAGAATGCTTCTCTAATACAAAGGGTGAATAGAAACTTTTTTAATTTTACGAAAATTTTCAGTTAATTAAAAGTTTCCGAATTTAAATTCAATTTAAACTATTGCAAGACCCCGCTAGTATATTTTTTTTATTTAATTGCATCTCATCCATGTAAATAGTCTAATGAGACCGCAAAATAATTTCGTTAAATACGTAAGCTAATAAAGCCATATATGTTGGCATATTTTGAGCCCCAATTACCCGAATGGGATTTTGGAAACATAAATATGAAATCAAATACAATGGTGCTAATAATAATTTGGGGTTATTACTACAAACATAACGTAGCACATAATAAATTCGATGACAAGGGATTTTGATAATTTTCCTAATCTCATGGTGATATTTTGTTGTGCTTTCAAAATACAACATCGTATATAATGTGACGATATGGTATAACGCTTTTGCATGATAACAAATGATTAGCAAATCATTAGCCAAGTCAGTAGCGCTACATGCGAAAGTGTTAATTTCAAATGAAAGAATTTCTCCATTTTGTATAATATAGGGTTAAGATAGAATATGGAAACTAGTCAATACTCACATTTTAAGAAAAGCCGACATAACTTAAATTAGTCTGTATATGAAATCCTCATTAGACTATGTTATTGGGATATCCTGTATATTTGAAAATGTAGCGTCTATCAATATCGTGATTTACCCTGTATGCTTGAGTGGTGGAGTATAAAAAGTGCGATCCACTCTTTGGTCCATTAAGTGTCTTTATAGAAATGATTGGATGTCACCTTTGAATCGAAAATTTTATTGAAAAAAAAAGGAAAAGGCCCGCGAGATTATTTGCCCTAGGCAAATAAGGGCACCAGCTCCTTTCCATACTATATAAATGATCTCACAGGGATCTTTCGATATCTAGACTCGCTTCGATGGCTCTTACATTTTCTGAAATTGTATTTGTTTAATCTGAAATTCAGATATGATCCTAAAATAGGACTGAATATTTCAGTTACTCTTTATGAAATGTTTTACGCTCTTCGGATATTCCATTTTTTATTCATTTTGGCTGCCGCCAATGCCGCCGCTGAAAGCTCACTTTATTCCTTTTATTTTTTTGAAACATATATATCTTTGAAGTTTCTGCTGAATATAGATCTCGCTTCGATAAAAGCATATTTTGATTTTCCGCTAGGTAATTTTTGCGCGGAGACCGCGGAAGAAGAAGCATTTTTTTCTGTATAAAATTTTGTGGGTATAAAATTGAAAAAGGACATAGATACGTTCTGAAAACCAAAAGTCTCTAATTAAATCGTTCAATCATTATAAATAAAATGGAATTGCATTATCGGCATCGATAATAATTATTATATTCTTTGTTCAATGACTTGGGTATAGTCAAAAGCACTCTTATCGTGCGGGTTCAAAGGTCACTAACCATATGTATCAAATCAGAAAACTCAGAGGTTACCAAAATGTGAGATTACAAATATACCCGGATAAAAGAATGATGGTTGATGTTCCCTGCACACTGCTTGACGAATTTCCACTTTCTCATTCATTCTCGAAATAATCTATCAGATTTAGTACCATTTTCTTTGCTTGAGGATGCAAAATACCGGAAAATTGCTTCTTATTATTCATATCGTCACTTTGAATTGTCAAAGTGACATAACTGACATTTAAATAAAAACTTCGCTGGTGAAAGACTTTTTAAAATCGCTGAAAACTATAGTATATTACGTAACGAGTGCGGAAAGTGACATTTTACACACGAGTGGAAAGTATTGTCTCACGAGGCGCAAGCCGAGTGACACACTCCCACGAGTATAAAAAATAACTTTCGCACAAGTACGACCATGCAATAATTGTCACAAATGTTGTTTAATACGATGGTTTTTTAATAAATATTTTTTCCGCAAATCGCTAGGAAATTTTGACATTCCTG
>CAJUYI010002497.1:0-15323 GCA_910591695.1 Galerucella pusilla | reverse complement strand
ATAGTATGTTTACCTCGTAGGAAAAGCCACATTCCTGGATTCCTGGATTGAGAGTGCGATATATGTTAATTTTCTATTTGGTCGTAGGAAAAATACATATCCTTTTTTCTCCCGTCAAAATTGCATAAGTCTGTTTTATTCATCCTACGGATTTTATTTGGAAGTTATGATTAAACGCAACAAAAGAAGACAAAAACGGTGAGTATGTCTTTGTTGAATAGTATGACCCGCATGATAAGACTGCATTTGACTATAGATGACCATTAAATACAGAAGTTGGTCCAAAATCAATTGCAGAAGTTAAGACACGTGTTCATTGCATTTGCCAAGAAAAAAGTCGGTCATGGCGATGAACACGTGCTTTAGCTCCTGCTATACAATTATAATAGAGAACCTCCTTCTTTAGAAATCATTTGAAGTGCATATGAACTTAATTTTTATAGACCTTTTCAAATCTGTTACTATTTTTTATGGAGGCTATTTGGTAAAAAAGTTAGCTCGCGTTTGACAGTTTTGTACAGGAATCGCTATGTAATAACACAGTAGTATATAAGCATTTTATTAAACATTGAAAGTCCAAAATGAAATATTCTTTGCACAAGTGTAAGCGATTGCATTCGGATGAACGATACGGTAGCGCATAAAATACGAACAAACAAAAATTCATTTATTTCAATAAAATATTTAATTTCTTGATTATTGATTGACATTTGATTTACGAGACGGATCCAAAGTTATGATTTTTAGATTCAGATTTGTTTTCAATTACTCGACATTTTCCATTTTTATCCCTTCTTTGATGTTCTGGACAGAATTTATCTCTAATATCCATCAAAGTGTGTATATTAGTAAATTCTGATAAAAAATGTAGTAAACCAGCCGTTGCATCTGTAATTTAAGGAAAAACAAATACGTAATGAGAATATTTTGAAAAAGTTAAAAAATTAGGCACACATTTCAAAAAAAAAAACAGGAGAAACGAGAAAATAGAAAAAAACGAACGAACGAAATCAATTATTTTTATTTATCATTTGTGATCGACAATTTTTCAATTTAAAATTCGGTTCTAGTTTTCCATTGTTCGGCATAATCCATTTCCATCCTTTCTTTGGTTGGTAGGGCAAGAATTATTTTTAACATCAAAATTAAAGTTTATATGAATAAACGGTAAATTAATGTCTTGTCCCAAAGACTGTAGAACACCAACTGTATCTAATTTTAAGAGAAAATTCACAGTCATTAGATTTTACGTAATTTCGACAGAAAAAAAATCGATTTAAACAAAATCATTTTTAAGTTTAGAAGGCCAATGAATAGATCCATATTTCAATATTTTAATAAGAGCACAATAAACTTGATTTTAACAAAGTTCAAGTGAAGATCGCAAAAATAAATCGCAAAAATAAGTTTTCTTATGAAATTATAAAATTTTCCGGTATCCGACATTTTCCATTTGAATCCATTTTCAGGTTTGGGGGAGATGTGTATTAATTCTCACATCAATAATATTATTGTTCACTATATCCTTCAATTCTACAACAAACTCAGCTAATCTTGTTGTGTCTGTAATGCATTAGAAGACAACAAAATGTAATGTAGTTGTCGAAAAAGTCAAAAAAAAAAATTAAAATTTTCATACACTCATTAGGAAATGGGACATGTAAAAAAGACGTAAGACACATTGCCTCTACGAAAGATACGTCTGCATCCTATTTTAAATATATATATATTTTTTTTGATTTAGTTATTTTTGGAAAACCTTGAGTACGTTAAGTAAGTACTTACTGTTGTGATGTTTTGTCAATGGTACCATATGAATAATAGCTGGAATAAGACTCAAAACAAAATACATTTTCATTATGTTCATCATTATTATTTGTTTAATTTATTGTTAATACACAACACAACCTAGTATGGGAAAATTAGATTTGCGCATTTTTTGTTTCAAGGTGCAATTTGAAGAATTTCTGTTTTACGTAAGTGTACAGGTCGGAATCAGACAGTTTTGAATATAATTCGTAGCAGTGGAATTGTAACTAAAGAAAAGGAGTAGAAAAATATCTATTTTACTTGACACGTTACTGTAAGGTACTATTATTAGAAATGTTACTAAATAACTTTATTATCGCTTCTTGCAGGGAAAAATACGTTTACTCATATTTAAATAGTTAAATTGAAAACACTCAACAATATGAAAGCATTTCTATTACTTTTGAGCCTAATGACAGTCAATGCTTTTTCTATATCCTCGTATAATTCATCTTATGTCAGAGGTGAGTAACGATCCATATAATAAATACTGTCCCTATCTGCGAGCCCTGTCGCATTTAGTTTAACCCAATCATACAAAGGCTACAATTATATTTACTACTACGTGTATCTAACAATATTTTGTAACACTTTTTTTGTGTTCTAGTAAATAATGGACCACCAGTTTCTATTCAAAGTGACCAAATATTGGTGCTTGTACAAAGTTGTTCTTGTATTATAGTTGATCCTAAACCAAATCCCTGTCCTCGATGTCAAATGAAAGACCCACTTGGAACTTGTCGTCCAATTGAAGGGGGTTGTGATCTACTAGCAAAATTGTTACATTTGCAATAAAATTTTTTGAAATAAAAATAATAATTGAAGCATTAACTATTTTTTAATTATTGATATTCAAAATATATTTTTTTAAATTAAGATTTGACAGATTTTTAAGTAACATTTTTCCGAAAACATATCAGTACTTTCAATTGTTTCTGCATGCACCATTCACATCTCTAAGATAATTGGGAGGGCAGACTTCATATTTGACGTCCAAAAGGGCCGGTTACTTCTAATGGACTCAATTTTTCTCCTTGATTATAATTGATTTTCGGTATTTCAAGAAAAATGGTCTGAAATGAAAAAAATCATTTTTTTTAAAACCGTAACTATATTATACAGGGTGTTTCATTGGGAAAAGGCCTAACTTCAACTGTAGATGGGGATCACTTTGGTGCTTACAAAAACCTCTATTTATTGTGTCTTCTGCACATTATAATCGAGATACAGATACAGATACATGTTTCATAAATTTATCCTATTTCTTTCGAACCTCATAACTTCCGAGTTACCCTGTATATTATTTTGAAATTTGGTACACGTGATAACCATTACCTAGATACTCCATCAATGGCATTTCCATAAAGATAATGCAGGTCCGGCTTAACAAAAAAGGCAACACCCTGTATATAGATTTTTTCAAAATTGCTCTTTATAATTGAAAAGAGTATAAAAAATAAAATCTACTTATTTCCTTTTTATTTTTCCGCAAACAATTTTACTACCAAAAATGTATCGTCAAAGTTATAATTTATGCACGTTTTGGGGGTTAACAATGTTATCGGAGAGATTTATTTTTATTTTTTAGCTTGAAATTAAATCTATTCTATGCATCTAGAGAATCATCCTAGAAATTAGTTCGAGTTTGAATGTTTACGAGTACAGGCTACTAAAAAATGTGATTACAGGGCCGTACTTAGGACATACTCATTCAATATGTTTCGAATATTTCGAACACCCTGTATAAGGATATGTATCTGAAAACTATGCACTTCTACATTTAGAATAACAAGAGTGAAATACGAACAAATGTTTATTAATTTTAATAATTGACATGAAAAGAAAACAAGAAATTCTAACAACATTGTCCAAACGAAGCAAGTCTAACGTACAAAAATTGCTCAAAATGTCCTCCATTCTGCTCTATGCACTTGCCCTTTTTGTAATATTGCGAACAAATTTTCTGGTCACATCTGGATTATATTCCCCTTATACAGGGTGTTCGAAATATTCGAAATGCTTCTCAAAATTTCAAGCTAAAAAATAAAAAAAAAACCTTTACGATACCATTGTTAACCCCCAAAACGTGCATAAATTATTACTTTGACGGTAAATTTTTGGTAGTAAAATTGTCTGCGGAAAAATAAAAAGGGAATGGTAGATTCGATTTCTCATACTCTTTCATAAAGAGCATTAAAAAAAATCTATATACAGGGTGTTGTTTTTGGGAAAGACGAGTTTAGAAATTTTTTGTTAAGCCGGACCTGCATTATCTTTTTGGAGATGCTTTTGATGGAGTTTCTAGGTAATGGTTATTACGTGTACCAAATTTCAAAATAATCTACAGGGTAACTCGGAAGTTATGAGGTTCGAAAGAAATAGGATACATTTATAAAACACCCTGTATCTCGGTTATAAAGTGCAGAAGACACATTAAATATAGGTTAAAGTTAAAGTTAAAGTTAAAGTTAGGCCCTTTCCCAATGAAACACCCTGTATACAGAGTGGGCACATAAACCTGAGGAGAATAAAAGGGTGTGGTATGAAGGAGTTTCAAAGGTTAAACTATTTAATGGAAGCTGTCCCGGTCTTCTCAATGGTACAGGGCACCTATTTTTGTTACAAGCTCTCGATATCCATTAAAAAAAAATTAAAAAACTGGTAAGCTGTTAATACTACGCGATCTGGTTACCATTTAATAATTAAATTCACTATATCACAACAAATGTATAATAAATAATATATTAATAGAAAAAAGAAGAAGATAAATGGTGGAACGTGTCGCGGGACACACGGTAGGAACTTTAGTTCCTTTTAAGCAAAAATTTTTTGAATCAATAAATTAATACACATATTAATATAAGAATTTATTTTACTCTGGATGAAACTTCATTTAACAAAAATATACAGCAGTATTAATTATAAATAAAAATTGAAAAATATTTTTTCTACACCCACATGTATATTATCCATTTTCTGCACAGTTTACAAAATGGAAATGTAGCCCATATCGGTTAACTGAACGGATATGATTTCATATACATCCTAGAACGTATATGAAATCCACCATAATTACCCCTAACGATCGTATTGAAATAAATTCCGAATGAAATAATTTAAATTTCTTCGAAATGAACGAAATGTCAAAAGTGACATTTATACTTCTCGATCAGTTTAATAGTTATTTACGTAACTAGCTATGAAAAGAGCGATATTGTTCAACAAGCGTGATATTTGCCAAAACGAGCGCTAGCGAGTTTGTAGAATGCTCAACTGCCACGCGGGCGGCCCGGGTTCGATTCCCGACCGAAACATATGAATCGTTGATTCGCTGTTTCGTAAAAGAGAGACTCAGGAGAGAGTACACGCACGCAAGCAAGCAAGGCACATAACGAAGCAATGTAATATAACGTAACGTAACGGTCAGATCTTCTGCGTCGCGACCCCCGGTCGCTCAAACCTAACCTGACGTAAAGAACTAAACTTCTAATTACAAATATTAAAGCTAAGGTATTATTATCCCCATGGGGATTTTTTCATTTAAGATCATTTAAGACATTGCTTTCTGTTTTGAAGGATGCTGTAATAGTATATTACGTAACGTGTGTGGTAAGGAGCATTTTACGCACGAATGGAAAAGTTACGCACGATGCCAAGTAGCGGCGGGTGCGTAATTCCGTGAGTACGTAAAATGCTCTACAACACGAGTTACGTACTATACTTTGCCTACGACCTACTTGTACTTGTATTTTTTATAATAAGCATAAGAAATAACAGTTACATAATTAGAGGTGCTTGGTAAACTCCATCTCTATTACTCTATTACCAATGAAAGAAGCACATTAAAAAACTAACGTTTAATCATTATTAATATATTGTTGATAATCGAAAGTCTATTTTTCAATTATAATCAATACATATACATAGCCCTTTGGGCTTTTCATCGTTAAACTTGGCCATATCTATTGTTTTCAAATAGTAAATTTTGAATAAAATGGAGACGTCTATTGACAGTTGCTAAGATGTTGCTAGGGAAGCCGTGCGATTTACTTTACAGCTGTGCGTTTTTTTACAGTGCGTAATAGTCGTCATTACATTGATACCGACTGTGTGTTATTGACTGATTACAGGGGGGGTCGTAGGTAAAACATATTATCTTAGAGATATTTTTGGAAATATTACCAGCATATGTGATGATTTTGTGATTTTGTATTTTTTGGAAATGTCTCTTTATTATTAATTAATTTATTTTTTAGAATAAATTATTTTTATTTATTTTTTATAAAATAAAAATCACTTACCTGTACTGAAATATATGTCAGGTAACTTATAAACACATTGTGTAGAAAAATATTTCAGGAATTCATATCTATTTCAACTACTCCGTTCATTATTCTCTCTCTTCAAACATAATTACTATTTGTCTTTTTTTATTGAAATACCTGTTTAAATATTCAATTAAATTTGTTTTACCACGTAGATAGTTGCATATATCGAATACAGTCTCTTTAATTTTTCACTACAAACATTTTTTGTTAAATTTAAATCGGTTAAACTTGGTTCAAATATAGACATTGATTTCTGTGTGTTATTGACAACTTACAGAGGTGGTTGAAGGTGAAAGCACTTACTTAAATTATTTATTTTCCCACTAATTTGACCCTAGTCAATATCTATTAGTATATTGTATAATTAGTGGGAAAAGCATAATATTCCCAAACGACTGTGTGACACAGGAGTTCGGGAATATGCTTTTCACACGAATTATACATATTATTTTTCCTTCGATCGGTGATTTGCATTTAAAAAATCAATTGAAAAATATTTTATTCAAGAAGTAATCGAGTAAGTTTAGATAGGTTTCTCTATATGTTCACATTGAAATATAGAAATGGTAACCATGGAAATTATTTTATGACAAAAGTAAAATAATTTTTCTCCGATCGAATATATTGACGAATCACCTAAAAATAAATTAGGAGTGGCTAATAAAATATTCAACACCCCTGCCTCGACTTCAAATGGAAATGATCGAAACGAGAAAAACCAAACAATTAGTCATGCAGCTTCAAGGTATATACATTCTCGTTGCCCTCCAGTACAATTTACAAATTGTACAAACTGTACAATAAATGTAAATATTAACAACAATTAATTTGTGTTCAAGAATACCGTTATAAATTAGATGTTTCTTTTATTTTTTTTTATAACATTATCAATATAAAAATTAAAATCATGCTTTGCTTCATTTTATTTTAATAATCCATTTGTAACATTACCGCACGCTACAGCAGTGAGGTAAGAATATTACCGCACTGTTATTTTCCAATTGCTTAGCAACTACCCACTATTCTGAAATGTTGAGCTTTGCGCATAGAAAAGTGTTACTTTTCCCAATTTCGGAGAAAAAAATTTTTTTTTCAATAACATTTTTGATCTTTGGGGGGGACATATCCTAATTTATCTAAACCGACCCTACCAATCTTTTGAAATAAAAAGTTGTATACATTTTGAGGAAGAACATTTAATTCCTTCACTTCTTTTTATAAAATAATATAAAAGAAAATAATAATTTAAAATATTTCTAAATTACAAGCCAAAAAATTAGAGCATTGCAAAGTACCTACAAAAATGTAGGAAAAATCTAAGTGAATCTGCTAAATTAAACATTTTTAATGTTAGCAAAGGATTACAAAAAAAAGATAAAATTTCTTATTTCCTATAAATTTTCCGCTTCACGACAAACTCCAAGATTATCCCTAAGGTAATTAGTGGGACAACCATTATCCTTTACATCGACCACATGATGTATTCTAAAGTATGTTCCATTGGATTTAGTTGTTGGACTTTCCGTAGTTATATTATAATTTTCTTGATATTGAATTTCTATTGGTACTTGTACATCGTCTAAATCTTGAGGATAGATTTCTGTCGTACGATTCACATCTGCAACAAAAAGTAAACAAATCAATCCATATTTAATATTTAATAACCGCTCTAGTGACTGAGGTTTTTTTTCAAACGTACTGGTGGAGATGAATAATATTTTTGTTACAAACAAACTAACCGGGTACGAAATATATCTTTCAAAATAAAAAGTTGTATACATTTTGAAGAAAAACATTTAATTCCTTCACTTCTTTTTTATAAAATAAGTATAAAATAATCATAAATATTATTACAAAATTTAAATATTTCTAAATTACCCGACAAAAAATGGAGAATATTGAAAAGTATCTACAAAAATGTGGGAAAAATCATATATTTTTTACCGAATTTGTTAAATTAAACATTTTTTCCTACGATCACTACCCAAAAGTAAGCTTTTGCACACTCAAATCTAACCGCAAAGTTGATATATTCCACGAGCTGTCATGATTTGACATTATTGGCGCTCTTAAGCAGAAAGTAACTTTGGCGCACGCCTCATTTTATTTGTAGATAAAAGAGAGCTGGTAGTTATTTTAATATAAACTGTAAAATAAAAAATAAGTCCAAGACCAAGGCTTGGATAGTCTTGGTATTGCTCAAATCGTCCGGTCTTTGTCTTGGTATCGGTCTTGCGTACAAAATCTTGCTCTTGCTCATTTTACCCAAATTTTGCTCAACACTATTTCTAATAAATTAAAATTGTTTTGTAAGCAAAGGATTTCAAAACGAATATAAAATTTCCTATTTCCTAATTTTCCGCCCCACGACATAATCCAAGATAATCCCTGAAATAATTAGTGGGACAATCATTCTTCTTTACATCAAGCAAACTATAACCTCTAAAGTTATATTTAGTCGTAGTAGTTTCCGTAGTAATATTAATTTTTTCTTGATATTGAATTTCTATTGGTACTTGTCGATCGTTTATATCTGGAGAAGAAATTTCTATGGGACGATTCAAATCTGCAACAGAAAATAAACAAATCAATTCATAAGATTCAATCAATAACCATACTGGTGAAGATGGATAATAGTTTAGAAAGAAAGAATTTGATTTTATGATAACGAAGAAGGTCAATTTGCGGTAATAGTTACCAGATACCAACAGTTATATAAATAAGTGTTGTTTAACCGACCTATTTCTAACAACAGATTAAGTGCTTTGAGTAACCTATGACCAATATTTTTGTTACAAACTGTTAGGAAACATTCACCCTACGTATTCAAACACCATATCATAGATAGATCCTGCCTTGGACATTGGAGCTACTGGGAACGAACAGGCAGATACAGAAATAAGTGACCTCAATTCTCCCATGGTTTCAAAAGTTTCTCTTTCGGGCACAATAAAGTACATAACAAATTCAGTCTATAAATACTGGCAAGGTCGTTGGACTAAAGAAATACGTGAGCTCCGTTGAAAAGAAGAGTGCAAACAATCTTATCGAGCCTTAGAATCGGACATATAAAGTCCTCTGATGTCCCATTCCACGGCACTAGTGTGCGACAGCTACTATCAATCATGTACTTTTAGAATGTGAAACGTTCTGGCTCCAGATGTGAACACATAGCATTTCCAATCAAATCCATAAAGATATTAAATGAAATTTGATGTTCCATTCTTATAATGTTATATTTTCGTAATTTGATTGATAATTTTTAACTTTTGAAACTAATGTCCTCAATATTCTTATTGAGCGCTAGTATAATAGTATATTCTTCAACGAGTGCAGAATGCTATTATTCACGCGGATTAAGTTTCCAAAACGAGCGAGCATAGCGAGTGAGTTTTGGTATCATCCAAGTGAATAATAGCCATTCTACACAAGTTAAAGACTATACTTTCTCCACGACTGAAAAAAAAACAAGCGAGGATCGAACCCCGATCGTCCTTGCCAGAGTCGACCATTAGGCTATAGAGCATATCTGTTTATAAAAATGTAAAGAGCAAGTATACGTAACTGATATTTTTAATCGAAACTCTTACATTTATAAATGAAATTATTTTCGGGAGGCGCACATATTAAATCTTCACTATCACTACTGTTGTCCATTTTATTCTCTATATAATACGTAAAATTCTGATTATATAATTATTTTGACGTTTCAAACAACGCACTGTCAGAAGCGATTTGCGTTATTAGGTATTTGACGTAATAAAAGAGACGATTTGATTTCATTTTAGCGTGAATTCTGATAATGATAGAATATGATTGGCTAACGAGAGTGAATTCTTTTTCATTATTCACTGGTGTAAAGAATTGATATCATTATGCAGCTAATTATGTGAAAATAATTTGTGCGTTATTATTCACACCAGTGAATAATAAAAAGAATTCACTCTCTTTAGCCAATCACATTCTATTATTATCAGAATTCACGCTAAAATGAATTATAATGAATAAATCAAATCGTCTCTTTAAAACGTCAAATACCTACCTAAGAGAGCAAATCGCTTCTGACAGCGCGTCGTTTGAATCGTCAAAATAATTATAAAATCATAATTTTACCTTTTATAAGTGAAAAAATGGACAACAGTAGCGATAGTGAATATGTACGCCTCCCGGCATCAATTTCATTTATAAATGTGAGGGTTCCGATTAAAAATATGAGTTACGTATATATATTTACTCTTTACATTTTTATAAATATGCTCTATAGCCTAGTGGTGGTTGGCTATGGTGCGGACGATCGAAGTGCGATCCTCACTGGAAGTTTTTTCTTTTTAGTCGTGGAGGAAGTATAGTCTTTTACTTGTGTAGAATGGCTATTATTCACTTGGATGATTCCAAAACTCACTCGCCGCGCTCGCTCGTTTTGGAAACTTCATCCGCGTGAATAATAGCCATTATTCTGCACTCCGACTCTCTCATTTGGTTCTTTTGAAATTTAGAATCAACTTTATCTATTAATAATTATTTTTCAATTGAATATATTCATAACAATGTGATGGTTTAATTTTTCTATAAATTACTGTGAAATAATCTTTGTTATGCCTATACTTAGTCCTAAAAGGTTCTAAATGTTATGATATCTATGAAGTCAAGAAAACATATTTGTATTCTGTGTAAATTTTAATTGTTACTATTTACTATTTTATTAAAATTTACACAGAATACAAATATGTTTTCTTGACTTTCTAGTCATGTGTACTCAGCTATAAAGATATTCACATGATATCTATGAGCCTTTCACAAACTCAAATTGAAATATCGGATGAAAATAAAAGTGCAAAGTGAAATACAGATATTATAATATAAATATTGGTGCATTAAAAAGAGAAATTAGATGAATGGTACAAGAATTTGATTATTAATGGTAAAACCTATAATAAAAGTAAGTTAATGATTTAAATTGTTATATGAACCTTTCGCTTTTATTATTGGTACCAGTAATATTCACTAACCTGTTCACTATACTTGATGCTAATCCCGAAGTCTCAATTAGTAGCAATATTTGCAAAACAAGGGCTGCAACACACCAACTCTTCAATGGAACTGGATAATCACCATATACTTTATATTGTCACTTATACTTTCTTCAGTATATTTTTGGAAAACTTTTCAAAATCTAATGTAATTGTAATGTAATGTAATTTTTAGTTATCACTTGATCTCTCTTCAAAATTGTAAATTTTAATGTTTTCTTGCATTTAATGTATTTTTTGCGCGATCCATCTTTTTTGTTTATTTACAGCATCGGTTGTACATACGTTTAAGTGGTCCTGAATTAGTTATTTACGTAATTAGTGGGATATGGACATTATTAACGCACTCATGTGAAGTTTGCAGGACGAGGCCGTAGGCCGAGTCGTGTAAACACATAAGTGCCTTTTATAATTCCTATCACACGTGTTACGTACAAAATTTTATCTACAACTTTTTATTACTATTATTAACAGTACCTATATCATAAAATTAAAAAAAAGTCAATCCAACTTATTTTTGATAATATCGACGCAAACATTAGGTACTGTGTATCATATTCTGTGACCATAGCAACAAAGACAAACAAAGCTGTGGAAATAAAATAAATTAGTTATGTCATCAAGATGTCAAAGAATGAACAAAAATATATAAAAATGAGTTCAAGCGAAGACAATCTCCTTTCGGAAATTGGAAAGGCAACTTCCAATGTTATTTTAATTATTAAATTCTGCTATTAATATTTTTCTAGATTCTTATTATCGCTAGTGCGATAATATAAGTCATTATGACATTGAAAATAGTGTCAAATCGTACCTGCTATATGACAGTTGTAGATAAAATATAATACTTCATTCATTACACAGAAGGAAAAAAAAAGATTTATTAGTATATTACGTAACGTGTGTGGTAAGAAGTATTTTACGCACGAATGCCGCGTAGCAGCGAGTGCGTAATTCCGTGAGTGCGTAAAATACTTTACAACACGAGTTACGTACTATACTTTACCTACGACTTACTTGTACTTGTATTTATAATCTTTTCATTAATAATACTTGAACAACATCGACAATAGATATTTTGATTAATTTTATTGTATAAAACTCAATTCCATAATATTAGTTATTATAATAATTGTTTATAGTAACAGTACAGTTATTAAACACAAATCATTAATCGCTTCCTTTGCTTTTTGAAGCATAAGAAACAACAGTTATTAGAGGTGCTTGGTAAACTTTCATCTCTATATCCATTACTCTATTACCAATGAAAGAAGCACATTGGAGAATTAATCAATACATACTTTAGCCCTTTGTCTTTTCATAGTTAAACGTGGCAATAGCGAATGTTTTCAAATGGTGAATTTTGAATAAAATGGCGACGTCTATTGACAGTTGCTAAGATGTTACTAGGGAAGCCGTGCGATTTACTTTACAGCTGTACGTTTTTTTCACCGTGCGTAATAGACATCATTACATTGATGCCGTCTGTGTTTTATTGACTGATTACAGGGGGGTCGTAGGTAGTTTTTTTTAATGAACAGACCCGAACAGAACAATATAAAAAGTAATAATTATGCAAATGCAAATTCTTTTTAAAATGTTCGAAAAATGTCACTTTTGACATTTCGTTCATTTCGAAGAAATTTAAATTATTTATATATTATTTATATATGGTATAAGCATCTCGAGCATTAAGGGTAATACCGGTCTCCAGCATAATTGATGTCGACCGGTAACAACCCTTACCGTTCTTAATACTTAATATACTATTTTTCTGTTAATTTCCATACTTTTTCCAATAATTTTACAATTGTTTACTATTAAATTGTCATTTTCTTGAAAAAAGATTGTTAATTGGTTTTCACATTCTAAATGTAAAATAAACAATTCTCTAACCTATAATTTTATTTGCATATTTCGCAATTTATTAGCATTTATGAAACCACAATATATTTCTTATTGAAAATAGTTAGATATAGAGGTATTTACTGATAATTAAAATCATGGTAAAAACTATTTGATTATACCTCATTTATAAATTCAAATAAACAATAACATTTTCTAATGACTTAATTGTTGCATTCAGAGTTTATAATAATAAATACAGCTAATTCATGTCTCAATAGTATTTACTTGAATGTCACTACTATATTCTATACAAATATACAAATTTTCCTACATTTGTTATAATTTTTATTTCTTTCCTCTCTTTTTTTTTTATTTAACATACTGCGTTAACCACTAGGGTTATTGGCAGTTCAGTACATATACTAGTTACATTTACAGTTACATATATCAGTTACATTATGATTATAAATTGTACATGTTGATGGCTTTGAAGAATTCCAAGGAATCGTTAATTTGGTCTCCGAGAGCTAACTGTAAGGAGGTAGGGATCTTATGCTGTCTTCGTTGGATTGCAAACTGGGGACATTCTAGGATAATATGTTTAATGGACATATTTTCATTACATTGGGAACATTGAGGTGGGTCTTCTTTATTTATACCAATGTTGATATTATTAGTCTCAATTTACTATCACTTGATAATGGAAATAAAATATTCCGAAAGGTTGTAAAATTAGTTAGAGTTCACTATTATAAACTTGCCGTTTCCACAATATTTCTGGTTTTATATCTAATTAGTCGGCAAAAACTATCCTATATATACAATCGAAATCCCTGTTACCATTCATTGGCGTAGGGTATATGGTAATGTCTGTCTTGTTTCAAATATATTTCACTCTCTGTATACAAATTTTGCCTTTGCTTTTTTGTTTTTTGCTAGTGTCTTGGCAGCTAACCATGTTGTCTCTCGTTTCTTCAATATATCTTCTAATACTCCATCCCATGTTTGCTTCGGTCTTCCTCTTTTCCTAGCTCTTTGTACCTTGGATTTCCACACTTGTTTGACAGGTCTCTTATTATTCATTCTTTGGAGATGCCCACACAGCTGAGTTGTCGTTTTTTAATGAATTCCAGCATTGGCTGTATTTCCAGGTATTCTTATTTTTGTATTTCTCATTGTCTCTTTTTGTAACACCCCTGACTCTTCTAAGATACTTCATTTCTACGGCCTTTTGTGAGGATTGGTCTAAATATAGTTTTATATACATTCATATTTGTTTTTCTTGAT
This sequence comes from Galerucella pusilla, assembly GCA_910591695.1. Taxonomy (NCBI): domain Eukaryota; kingdom Metazoa; phylum Arthropoda; class Insecta; order Coleoptera; family Chrysomelidae; genus Galerucella; species Galerucella pusilla. The sequence goes on along the minus strand of CAJUYI010002497.1, from coordinate 1,021 downwards.
ATTAGTTTTTTGTTTATAAATGACCTGTTCACTGTATAGTATAATTTCAAAGTGCTTTGTATCCTATTATTAATTTCAATATCCTGTTTTCCGTTTTCTTGAATTTCCACTTGAATTTCCACACTATTTGAAGGTTTTCACCTGCTCAATATTTGTTCCATCTATTGCAATCATTATTCCCCTACTGTTTTTACAAATGTGCATCACTTTTGTTTTGTTCTTATTTATGTTCATCCCATTTTCAAACAAAATTATAAGATCTTTTAATTAATTATTATATCGTTTTTCAAAGAATTGACTTTATAATGAATATTTCGTTAAATTTTTCATTCTTATTAAATATAAAAATTTATAATGTATAATGGTTCAAATGTGGATGTGATGAATTCTTATTTTTTACGGTCTTCAAATATTTTAAGTTTAAAATTTTCAAAATTTTCCATCTGTTTTTATTAATTGTTATCTTCTCCTGCAAAAAATCTCTCTCCATTAATCTAATAATAATTCCCATTACTACCCACAATCAATTTATATACTTTTACCCCAATAGCTGTTTCAAAAATGTTCTTTCAAAGTTATTAATTCATCTTTCAAACTGACATTGATGATAATCACAAATGACGTATTTTTAACACATGTCAAATTACATGTATCATGTCCTTTTCCAATATCTTTACCATCTACAAGAATTATTGTACAAATCAAATTATAATTTGTCGTACTCACCAATGATATTACCATTGTAAGGAAGCATGTAGACACAAGCCACGGTAATACACAAATTTAATACTGCTGAGTTCATATTTCTCAGTATGTTTGAGATCATTTGCTACTGTATTGACTTATTCTTAGTATAAATCCCAATCCCTACCAATATGCGCGGTTTTACATATTTAATTGAATGTTTATTTTATTTTATCCGGTTTTAATTTTTGCAGATCCGTATTTGTCGTGGTAAAAAATAAATATTTTGGTTGTGGAAATAGTACATTGTTTACCGGGTAGGAAAAGCTTAACATTC
>CAJUYI010002496.1:0-31109 GCA_910591695.1 Galerucella pusilla | reverse complement strand
CCACCAAGCTCCTATAAACCATTATTTTTTGTTTGAGGTTCAGAATAAATTTCGGTACTAGAGACCGAGTAGTGCACCCCTGTATGTTATATTAATATGGTATTAGATTTTGGTAGCTCTGTAAACCAACGCAATTTTAATTTGGAGCAAGTTAGTTAATTGAATCAATTTTTGTTTCCACATACCCGTCATCTATTCAGCGCTTTTATATTAAAATGCATGCGACCAGCTAGTAGATGAATGGATTAATTTAAAACCCGATATTTAGTGACAGTCCACGTGGTATTAAATAGTTTTGTTCTTTCATTGTTTTGGCAAGCAAGTTGAACGTGCTCAGTATTATTGAAATCGGAGTGATAAAAAAGGGAGTATCTACTGAAAAACAAATCAAACAAAAAATGTTAAACATTATCTTATTATAATTACCATATTTTTTGTACACGTTGGTAAGCTGTGAAGTAAAAAATTTGACTAAAATGTTTTTATTCGTATACACGATCTTTCAAAGAGTTATACTGACCAAGTTGTTCCATCCAATCCTTTTACCAAGTTCCTGTTAATTCTATAATTACGGCAGGTATATTTATCTACAATTTACATATAAATTAAATTGAAACCTGCCATTTTACCTTGTTTTCTTGACGACACACTATCAAAAGAAAAAAGTTTTAACTAAAATCCAAAAAAAGTTCTCATTTAAATTTGTAAATCGATTTTATTATCTTTACTTCTGGCGTGTACAGAAGAGAAAAAATTACATACATGTTGACTTGGGCTAATTTAGCGCCCAAACCGCAAGCTAATAGAGAGATGCTTGTTTAAAAATGGTACGTTTGCGGTATTTTGACGTTTATTAAATGCGCGATTCACTTCTTTACGTCTCAAACGGATTTCTGAGGTTGAGGTTATTGTTAATCAATGTGTTTATTGTTTAGATGGTGTTTAGTTCGTTTAGTAGTTTGCGTTTAAAATATGCAAATAGTAAGGTTGTTTGGTTTTTAATTTTTTTTTTAAATTATAAGTATATACAGAAAAAGACAGGTTATGCCACTTCCTACATAACGCAGCGCTACGTTATTGAATTATAGTGATGGCAATAGCTCTTATTTCCAAATAATTTTTAGGCAGATCGTTATTAAAATAGCGCAACGTAAATAATAATGGGCAGAATTCGTGAACAGACATTGGAAGATACTGTCAACAATACAGACATTAAAATATACCTGAGGTGTCACTATCAAAGGATTTTTGCGTGGCTTTACTTCTTGCTGTGTGTATTCTTTGGTTTGAGCTAGTATATAATTGGTTTTACCATAAAATTATTTGTGAATTTTAATATAAGCAATATGGGGCTTGATTGACGTTAGATACAATTTTTTTCTTATGTTCTAGTGTCAAAAACGAGGTCTAGATGATTACGTGGAAATAGGTGGATCCTTAGGTTTGGATAACAGATATTTACAAGTTGCAGATTCCATTTGCGGCCTAAATTCTAAACCAGGTGAGTGACAATATGTCATGAAATAAGAATATGAAAAATATTGTGGTTTGATTTCTCAAAACAAATTAACAAAATATTTATTACAGGTAAATATTCAGAGACGATTCTTTGCGAAACGACTACAGTTCGGATGGTCTCATCGGGTTCGTTCGATAACTCTGTTACAGTTCATATCAGGCAGATAACAGAAAACGACATTGACGGACATTTAAGTGTAGTGTGTCTTCCAGAGGACATATCAGAGTAAGTAATATTTTAGAGTGTAATAAAACCCAAGGCCAAATATCGTTCCAGATTCCAGTTAAACTAGAAGTTCCGAAGGTCGAGCAAAGTGGAATAGCCAACGTTTGAACATGTTCTGTGGACTTGGGGCTGTACTCACAAAAGTTAAAGTAGGCACAATTGGTAGCTATATTATACAGGTTTACAATGTATTAGGTGAAAACCACGAATCTAATGACACACAAATAAAAAAAATAAAAAAATCAGAATGCTGCCGCCATGCTGCGGAAAGTGAAATTTCCATGAGGGCAAAGTACTTACATCCCATGATTGGTGGGTGGTTTTTCTTTTATAGTTATGTACCATCTTTCACCTGAAAACAAGCAACAGAACATCAAGTAATACTGTAGCATGCGGGAACAAAATGCAAGCGGGCAAAGTGAAATATTTAAGTTTGCCAGCACCACCTCAATTTTACTTTGCCCGCCATGGTGAAGTCGGTAACGAACCAACCTACCATTTCCTTGAATGGAAAAATATGGTGTGTGAACAAATTAAAATATTTCTTAACATGTATTTTCTAGCTGACAAATAAATACGGCAATAAACACTTACCGTTTTTCTTTAATTGCTTCCAGAACACTAAAAAAATATTACAATATTTATTGATAAAGACGATAAGTTGATCTATCGTCTAGAGTATACAAGTTATAAGAGCAATACTGAATTCAGAGGTGCCAACTAGATGAAGCTAAGTTACCGTACCAGTAAAACTTGCGCCCGCCAATTTTAAAAATATTTACGTCAAAATTTCACTTTGCCTGCCTATTCCACTTTACCCGACCTTCCCCTATGTCGCTCGACATTGTCGATCCATAATGTGGACGCAGCTTTACAATGAGGGCATTGTCGATCGACATTCGACATAATGTGGACGCGGCTTTAGAGATTAGTAACTCCTTTAGCCTTAGGATTCTGAATTGCTAGGAAGTATGTGGATGGAGGTTTCTTCTTTCTGCAAGGGAATCTACATCCTTTTTCCCCCACTAATTTGAACTTTTTCAGGTGACCGTTCAGGATCCCTGTTAAAACTCTAACTGCAGTTTTACTTTGACTCATGCATTCATTTGATCTCAACGGGCTTAGTCACCAATCAAAACCTTTGATTGTCTAAGCCTAGATCTTTCCAATGTTCAGATCTTCTCTTTTCTTCGGCTTTGCCTATTTTTTACAATCCACAAAAGGGTTCCGGATCCCAAAAGGGTCTTTTAGTTCCCCTCTTTGCTATTCCATTTCCTTCAAGTCCAGTGTGTCTTGGAATCCACAATAAGGTGCCTATATTGTATTTAGTAGGCATTCCCACACCATTTTGGGAACTGATTACACACGAGCTCAGTACTTTAATGGCTGCTTGACTTTCATGTATTGTAAATGTATTAATTTATGTTAAATTTGTTCTAGAGATTAAAGATATTCCTCATTACGGGTTCTTCGAACATTTTTTCCCTTGGTGTGGCAGAAAACATCATCAAAGACTTGAACTAAGTACCTCTTTGTGTTACAAATATTATTTGTCTGACTGTATTGCATGTAGAAATTAAAATTATCATTCAAAGTAGACATCTTGTATGTGTATAAAGAATCAAATAAAAAATATTATAAACAAGTTGGAAATTTATTTTATTACCAGCTCACCAATCTCCCAACTCCTCGACCTAAGCGAACTCCTCATAAAAATCTCATCGTACATCTATGATATAGGAATTTTTACATATAATTTCATTTCTTGAACGAAACTGTTGACCCCTCTAAAGTATTTAATAGCTGATGGGCATTATTGCAAATAGATTATCCTCCTCAAAAATAGAATCGTACGCCTATAATAAATTAGGTTTGTTCTAACTGGCGATAGAACCAGATGGAACTCTATACGATTCCAGAATGATTCCTATATGCCAGTTGAAACCTGATATTCGAATGCCTAGAGCAAAAATTAAACCTAACCTCACTCACTACAGCTTAACGCGACAAATATGGGTTGAACGGTGACAGATGTCAGTTCAGCGGCGTCGGCTACCAACCCCCTTTTGGTCATTTCGCTGTTTAATGGCCACTTGCGCCGTCATTATAACAGTAGATTAAAATTTAACTATTAGTTAATTTTCAATTTTGGCTTGCATCGCAATTTAAGCCACGGTTAAACTCTCTTAAGCCACTGTTAAACTAAGCCACCGATTTTGGAGGCTTAAATCGTATATAAACCACAGTAGTATGAATTCTAACCTAAAAAACACACAAAACTGATGTGACTAACGTCAAAAAATAACTTGGTGCGTCTGAGGATTTTTTGGAAGCAGACATTTTCCTTGAGGATGATAGGGATATATTGTAAATACCACAAATCTATGAATATTCAACTGGTAGCACCCTCAAAAGACCCTTTCACTGGAAACATTTGTTTCAGTTATTAGTTTATAAATTGTCAAAGTAAAATTATTGAAAACAATTCGAGAGCAAGAGCACTACAATTACTATCAATCGTTTCAGGGGCAAATTTTAAAAAGAGGAGTTTAAATGGCACAGTTATATTTTTGTTAAAATTCTTTTTAAGCATTGAGAGACATTTCTAATAATTTAAAGTATTGGTAAAGATTTTTTCTAATTATTCGCCCTACACACAACCACCAGTCATCTCATTTTTTTATATCCGAAATCTAACCTCAAAATATCATTGTCTGACGAGACTGAAGTTGGGTGTTAGTACCAATCGATTGTAATTTAGCAAAACTTCCCCAGATTGATAAGTTTATTTTAACCAAGAACCCTTAAATTATGGTGCAAGTGATTGCAATTTAATCGATTATTTAAATTTTAACAGTGTGTTATTTTAAACAGTGAGTTAGCGAATACAGTGCAAGTGGGCATAAAACGATTACACTTTGCCACGGAAATTAATACATTCTATGGTATTGGTGGCTCCATCTAACTAGTGATGTTATAATTATACCAAAATCAATAAAAAACATTTCTGCATATTATAGGCTTCTTGGTATAGAGTAGTAACTTTAATGCTTACTTCGTTTTAAGAATAGAATGCATTGATCAATAAATTTAGCTTCATTGAGCTGCCCATAGATGTAGACACAGATTCGCTTCAAAAGGCAAATCACATGTTTTTGAATAAACTACTATGATATGAAATAAAATTTAAATAATTTTATAAATATTGTGTCGTTACACTGATTGACGAGTTTGTATTCTCCAATGGACACCGCACGAATCCTTAATTATTTTGCATTTCGGACAAATTTCATTGATTTTTTCAAAGGCCATACAGTCAATTCTGTTGATCAATAATCTACGAAAAATACTTAATTCTACGCGACCTGGAATACTGGCAATTGACATCGAAAAATTGCAGAGCAAATGGAGATAGCATCGAGATAAAGCACGAACTTTTCGACATTCAAATCGTTAGTTGTTCACTTCTATCATACTTTCAACTTACAATAGCGCACATAAATGTTGAGGTATGTCTGGAAGCATCTAGAAAAAGGAAAATTTACTTTCTTTCATTGCCAAAGTTGTCTTTTGTGTACCTATGTATGTAAACTGATGCTTAGCAAGGGAAATACGCAAATTCTATTATAAATTATTGTAGTTTATTTTGAAATGTGTGCACATTTTTGAACTGACTGATTTGCAAAAGGGATACGAAGATGCATTTTGTCTATTTTTTCTCAATAAATCAGATCAATTGTGTATAACTTTTTTATATTCAAATTCCATCGTTATGATACGATTTAAAAAATATGTGATAATTTTTGGTACTGCAAGCGTCAAAGGTGATGGCGAGCCCGCCCCCATGAGCACAAACTCATTTTCAATGCTACCTTCTACTACAGCTCGTGCAAGACATATAAATGATCTGTACAGAGGCGAACATGTATTGTAAATTGCTAGTAACACAAACAAGCACTTAAGGTAACTATATTGAATTTGAGCTTGTAGAATAAAAGCTTTCACTTGAAAAGTTACTTCGTGAACAAGGCCGAAAACTGAACTTTCATGGGTTACAATCTTTTTGGGTCATTTATCAATCTCCGGTAATTCTACAGCTATTCTATGTAATAAAAAGCCTAGTCGATGTCATCGTACTTAATCCGATACCGTAAAATCAGATTTAGTAGTAGTCAGGTTTTGTTGTTAATGTTTTACTGAATTGGTTATCTAGCAAAACAATGCCACAGGTGTATTTGATACATGTCCGATCCTGTGCTTGACGCTGAGCCTATGAGATTTTATACGACTCACCTGGCCTTTATCGACCGCATTGCCAGCCCGTCATTTCCACCTCCTCTTTAACCACAGTCACAACTGCTTGATGATAAATAAAGATTCGTCGTCTTTCTATTTAGAATAGTTTTCGCTTATGAAAAGCAATGCATTTGAAGTTAATATGATGATAGCATGTAAATCCAACTGTAGATGATCTTTCTCGCGGCGAACATATTCTTCTCAAATGCTTTTTATAAGAAAAAGTTCTGGTGGATATATTTGTGTTTCATTTTATGATAATAGCCTTTGTTTTTTACTTAATCTAGAACTGTCAAAGTTTTGTTACACGCAGTTGAAAAAAAAGGTCCATAATTTCTTTTATTTTTATCTGGGAAACAAAAAGCCCCATAGTATTATTTATTTATGTATTTGATGTGGGCTAGACAGCAACTTAAAATATTTAAAAGGTTTTTAGAAAGTTGTATTGTATTGTGTTTCTAATGTAAATGTAATGACAATAAAATAAAGCAATGTTTTGTTCCTCTCATTTCAGTAAACCGTTATTTCGTTATGTTCTTATATTATAATATAATATCTATTTAATGAGTTTTGCATGCAGGTTAATTTTTAATCTTCTATATTGAATTGAATGAAAAATATTTCACAATACTCGAAATCATAAAATTTTTATATGCACGCCATTGGGCATTTGCTATCAATGGAATTAAAAATATTGGACATTACATCAATATTAACTATCTTTGTGCGTTGAATATTTTGCGGGACATTTAATAGATATCAGCGACAAATTTGTTCAAAATTAATCAAAGAAGTCAGGCTTAAAAACAATAAAAATATTTTTGTACAACTGTCATTAAAAGTGACACTTTTAATGATAGCAAACAATGTTAAAAACGATTGTTTACATAGCAGCGTGTTAAAAATACTTTTAACACTAGTGTTAAAAATATTTTTAGCACGCTGCTATGTAAACGTCTGCCATTCACAACAATCTTTTGATTATTTGAATACTAAAAGTCATTTTGAATTTATTGTCATTGCAAATTCGCTCGTTTCATTATCAAAATAGGGAAGTTGTACAAAAAACATTGTATGGTATTTGTGTTAAAAGTGATTTTATTTGTTCGTGAAATTGTTCAATTCGCTCCGCTCATTTCACAAACGTTTTCACTCACAAAATAAAACCTCACTTTTAACACTCATATCATAAATAACTATTACGTTATAATCAACATTATCGTCTAAAACTGAAACTCAAAACGATATCCATTAAACACTGACTTATATGTGTAATCGATTTTATATAACCGATTGTTCAATTTCCTAAAAAACAATCCCCAATTTCCTTTTTGCAGACACACAAAAAATTGCCATCACTTCAAAATGTCAGATCCGGTAACTGAAGCAACAAAGGTGTGTTCAGAGTGTCCGAAGAAGTCGTATATATCAGATAAAGGCGGAAACTTTCCCGATATCTTTTATAGTTATAGGAAATAACATTAATTTGGCCGGGAAGGTAAGCATGTAACAGTGGCTTGTATTGCCACATTGGGAGCAATCCCTTCTTCGAACTGCCCTATAGGGATAATGCATTATTTCCTTTTTCGATTTATATAGAGAAGCGAATGTTGAAGTGCGTTGGTTTTTTTTGCTTACTTCATTGATCAACAAGTACATAATTATCTTGTATACTTTGGCAAGTTTATCTGAAACCGTGAAAGGAATGCAGTCGAAAACATTCGACATTGCCACGTTTAACTATGAAAAAGTTGAAGTGCTGATTATGTAGTGATAATAATTATAAATGAGTCTTTTCATTATTAACAATATTAAAAATATGATTGGACGTTAATTTTATAATGTGCTTGTTTCCTTGGAGTTATTCTATCAACATTATTTTCCAATTCATGAATATTAAAAGAGAACACTTTTCCAAATTTGTTATGGGCTTCTTGAAGCTCTGGCATCGTTGTACGAAAACCATAATGACCACACCTTTCGATTACATAATTGGTGATTTTTATCGACCAGGTGACATCTTATTGGCAAGCGCGTGCGTATGTTCTTCCCTCTCACTTCGTCAATTGACTGATATTGATTTATCCAGTGGTATTGTTATTGTCAGTTACCTTTGTAATTTCAGTTTTACTTGGTAAAATAGGTACCGTACGCCATTTGTACGTTTGACAGATATACGCCATGTTTTTCCTCGCCTCTTACCGACGCCCCGTAGCTTCGGATAAACTTGCCAAACTATACATTAATTTTAATAGTATAATCGATATATTTCTCTTCGTATGGATATATCTTTGAATAATTATAGTGTTTAAAAATTATCTATATTGTAAGTATGTGAAAATACCATTACCAGACTTGGAAAGACTGTCATTGAATGGCACACAGACGGCTCAAAAGCAATAAAAACTGGGATAGGCTGTACGGGCCAGCAACCAAACACTCTGAAAGCTTGGGCAAGATGGCAAGACGAAGATGTGGGAAAATATGGGGGATGAGTCCGCGAATGATACACTGGACATAGTGTAGTGGTTTAACCCATAATAGCATATGCGTCTTTGGTGTGGTGGACAAATAAGTGCTTGTCTCGGTATTGCAGGATGCATGAGAAGCACGCCAACGGAAGCACTAGAAGCCTTATTTGGCCTTCTAACATTACACCTCGTGATAATGGGGGAAGCAAAGTAACCTGAGCCACAAAATAGTTAGATCAGGACACATATTCAAGGACATCATAAGTGAAGCCATTTTAGATATTAAAACAGACTATATGAGTTAGAAATACCTCACAGTGAAAACTGGCAAGACCCAGGCAGGCTGAAGTTTCCCCGAGGAGAGACCTGGTACACAGACGGGTCACTGACTGGGGAAGGGACAGGAGCAGGGGTGTATTGTGAAGTGAGAAACACAATATGCTCCTTCTCAGGCAGAGATTTATGCTATCCTAGAATGTGTCAGGATTAACAAACATAGGACTGACACTCAAAGGATAAACATACTAACTGACAGCCAGGCAGCCCTTGCAGCTTTAAATAGCCGCAAGGTAACATCGAGACTGGTAGAAGAATGCCAGAAAGAACTAAATGAACTAGCAGACCAGATTAAAGTGAGATTAGTGTGGGTGCCGGGACATAACGGTATTTCTGGGAATGGACGAGCTGATGAACTCGCTAGAAGAGGTTCAGCAACAGCATATGTTGGATCAGAAAGATCACCTGCATAAAATAGGGTTATATAACGGGGACCTCAGCTGCAGACTTTGTGGCATGGAGGCCAAGACCGTAACCCATATCTTATCTGACTGTGAGGCACTGGACTCGAGGAGACAAATAATCTTCGGAGAAGCCAATGTGCCACCTGAACTCGAAGGTACGGGGATAACTGGATGGGTGGACTAAATGTGGGAGTAGAGTACAATAAGTCAATAGGCTGCAGTGCTCCCGGCATCAGAACGGCTTCCAAAACTCAAAAAAAAGCTTGGGAAAAGCCCGAAGTATAATTCAAAGCGGAAGTTCACGCCAAAAGAAAGTGTGCCCAGCTCAATATTTACAAAGTATATAGAAGGCAAAGGATTATAATACTATGGTACAACACCTAGGACACTACTGGACAAAAATAGAAAACAGAAATCACAAATTTTGCGTAGGCTAGCTGCAGCTTGTAAACTATATCCACCAATAACAAACAGCGAACATTGTGGGTGACACGTAATTGGCGTAAATTATTATCGCGAACATTTTTAATTTTTCACAGTAATCTATTAATCTTGTTAACTACCAAACATTAAATGATAATAATTTTTGTAATAACAGAACATTCATCGCACACAACCACACGACAATGTTGCGTGAATGAAATTAAACGACCACATATTTGTGTAACATAAAATGTTTGAAGTTTAAAAATCTGGTCCGACTTCTATGAAATAGTAATATTTATAAACATCATGTGTGAATGGAAGTTGTTTCAAATTAAAAGAAATTATTTTGGTCATAAAAAGTTTAAAACTTTTTAAGTGAATAACTGCTAAAAATATATTCAAATAATGCTAAAACCTTCATCCAGACAAGTCTATAAAAGCTCATGTGAGCATAATCGATTATTTAAAAATCTCAGAACGGTGTGAAAAACAAAATTATTTTAATTTTATTCGCGTTAAAGCAGGCAATAAAATACCTCCAACAATGGCAGAAAGAAATAATTCCAGTCATGAATACTGATGTACATTATCATACCCTTTAGCAAAGAAAATCTGATATTTTTCATAGCACTACAACCTATACGTACCTATATAAAAATCTAGACATGATTACAAGAATGTACAAAAGAATTATTAGTTGGAGTTTACCTACTTTTAGGAGCAATAAACATGTTGTACTAAGTGACAAACAACTACAAAAACAGGCAGATCAGGATCTACAGTGACAGTCAAGCTGTCCTTAAAGCACTTCAGAGCTCTAAGGTAACATCTCGGCTGGTATGGGAATGCTGCGAAGAGCTGGCGACTCGGAACAGTGAAACACTGGAGTGGGAACCGCTGGCAATGAAAAAACTGGCGAACTCGCAAGAGCAGGATCGTCAAACCTGATAAACGGACCCGAACCGGATGTGGGCATTCCCAGATGCTTAACTAGGTCATGGTTAAAAGGGTGGGTGAAAGAACAACACAATCAACACTAGAAGAATACGCCCAGGCAAATACATGGGAAGAAATTCATGAAAGAACCATCAGAATAAGTAGCGAAAGAACTGCTCTCAATGAGCAGGAACAAACTATGCACCATAACGGGGCTACTCACGGGACACTTTCCCACAAAGGAGCACCTGATCAAAATAGGGCTGTATAACGGAGCTTACTTGCAGAAGATGCAAAAAGGATACCGAAACAGCTCTGCATATACTTAGACACTGGACCACAGGTAGCAGAAACTGTATGGTAGACCCCAAATGACTTCTACAACCAACCAGCAAAGAACCTGAATGAGCTAATATAGGGAACGGATTGGCTGTAGTCAGAATACTAGGAGTATCTACATAAGCCCAGGAGGCTGAGGTGGTACCGGCAAAGGGACGGTTCTTTTATAAAAAAACTGACAAACAAAGCTGAGACTACTTCAAAGTCAACACACAGTGCAAACTATCGAAAGCTTAACGAGAAGAAAGTGAATGACACAATGAAACAGCACATTTACGCAACTGCCACATGATACAATAATGTGCTAATAACTATACCAGGTATGGAAGATTGGAAGAAAAGTGTACCCTAACAAGCCGAGGCAACCTCCATAAGGCTGTCGTAACTTTCTCAATGGTCAATTCTAAGCTAGTATATGATTAGGAAGATTTCTTGAATGCACTCGGATACTACTGCAAAGTCACAGTAGCCTGGATACCAAAACATCAGTCAGAAGAGCAATAGCCCCACAAGGCTCATCAATGCCATTTATTGGACCGAAACCCTTCTGCGGCGTGGAAAAATTAGCCATATACTTAATCAAACATTATACATTAGAGCTATACCTATTGTTGCAGACTTTTTGACATTTATCTTGCATCTCCTGGGCAAATTAAATGTTCCTCGTGTACTTAGTCCATAAAAGTTTTTATCCCATCTTCAACCCAACAACTCAAAACGTACCGTAATAATATAAGAGAATAAAAAGATTTATCGGTGGACTTATAAATAAAGTCACGTACTTGTAAGCAAACTTTTTAATCGCTAACGTGAATTGAAATTAAATTGAATTGCCACCAGTTGCCACCGTTAAAACTTTATGAAACTGTTCCTCTGCAGCTTTTTAAATTCCCTTAACAAATGAAAAAAGTAGAACGTATCGCGGGACATACAGAAATCAAATTTTTTGGATCAATAAATAAATACACATATTACTATAAGAATTTATTTTACTTTGGATGAAACTTCATTCAACAAAAATATACAGAGTGGTATTAATTATGAAAATCTTATCATTAAAAATTGATTGGCACAAAGTACATATTAGGTATTCTATTAACTGTAACTAATAATACAATGTAGACGAGGCACATAACGTAACAACGTAACGTAACGGTCAGATCATTTGCGTCCCGACCCCTCTCGCTCGGTCAGATTTTTTCCTCGCTCCAACCTAACATAAGGAACTAAAGTTCCAAATAAGACTGGCTTTTTTGAGAATAAATCGTGCATTTTGGAAAGGCCATTTAATATAAAAGTTATCTTTTAAATTGTGAAACATTTTATTCAACAACATCATGGTATAGATCTGTAAATTATTGAGTGAAACTCCTAAAATTGAAATTTGAGTTTATCCACTCTGAATCCACTTCTCTCTTACACCCGCCTAACTAGCCCAATTAATGTGTACACACAACAATCCAGTCAGTCGAGTTGGCAAACCAACGATGTATGGTGATGGTATTTGTTTATTTTGCACGTTTCCGCCTCTCTTGCTGATGCTGTTCCATCCTTGACAATCAGAAAATAGCATACCATCACTCGAATAGCATTTGCCACTTGATCGGAATCCCAAACCCCAATAAACAATCGAAATGAACGGACTGGCCCAACAATATTCAAATGAATATATAATTATTTAAAAACTGTAACATTTCGCAATTGGATAGTTTTTTCAATCCCAAATGCTCATTTTATTCTCTCCATTTATACAAAGAGTTACAATTAAATTTAATGTATTATCAGGTAGCGAATCCTTTTGACTCGGAACTAATACATTATTCATTATAAAGTTGTGAGTAATTTATGAGGTTTCTACTGCTTGGACTTTACAAGACTGCGTGGGACAGTTGAAAGAACTGTTATATAAAGGATCTCTCTATTGTCTTATCATTAAGAGGTTTTAAAAGTTCTTTGTAACATTGTCTGATCTATTTATTTAAGGAATTTGTTTTTCTTCGGGATGAAATTTGAATTAATTTTGTAATTTTAAATAAAAGATGGATTTCACTGAAGATATAATTACAACTATGGATTGAGCTTGACTATTCGAATAAGCGATATCCTTCATAAAGACTCCTGATTATGGAATGAAATATATAAGAAGCGTCACTGAAATCATTGTAAGATGTGAGATGATGTTCATAATAATGTTGAATGGTTAGGATTCAGGATTCATCACCACTGACAATAGTTTAAGTTTACTGTGAGTTTCTTTAGACAAATTGACTCTATTTTTACTCTGTTCTACCATCAACAGCTGCGGTATCTGTCCCTCCCACGTAATACATTTTGTGTCAATTTTATCGATAACATGTTTGTTGTTATTCCAAACTTTTCTCGTCTCTCAAATCGCCTATTTTATTTACAGTCTGTTCCCAATATTCTATTTTTGTTTCTACTATTAGGTTATTTCATATTGATTCGATGTAACTCTCGTTTGGGTCCCGTAAGTTGTGATGTTTCCCACTATGGATTTAAAAAGTGTAATATATTGCCACGACATTCATTGAGTGGCTGTTGCGTCCCGACCATATGATACTAAAAAAGAAGAAGAAATATATAGAAAATGAAATGCATGTGCTCACGTGTAATAACTACTTATAGTAATAAAATTAGTTAGTTAGTTGTTGTATTGATTTTATTATCCCGGAGGATACACCACAATAAATTGGCGACGAGGTGAAAGAAAAAGAAAGGATCCAACTTTGGTGCTAGGGTAAATCATTTTGCCAGCCGCAAGATGCAGAGCCAAAGTCAAGTGAATATTGTTAGAGGCACAATAGGCAGTTTACAAGAATACAAATTGGGCACAGATTGGTCAACGTACCAAGAACGCTTGGAACAATACTTTCTTGCTAACTATATTCCAGAAGACAGGCAAGTGGCAGTATTACTAACACTCATCGGAGACAGAGCCTACGAAGTTTTAAAAGGATTATGTGACCCAATCTTGCCAAAAGATAAATCGTTTACAGATTTGTGCAACCTATTGAAAAATCAGTTTTCAAAGAAAATTTCTGTTTTCAAGGAGAGAATTGAATTTTATTCACTGAAACAGATGGAAGATGAATCAGTTAGAGAATTTTTTGTAAGAATTAAAAATAAAGCAATAGACTGCAAATTTGGAGTAAACCTTAACGATATTCTTAAAGATAAATTTATATCGGGTTTGAGAAGAGGACCAGTATTAGACCGAATATGTGAGGAGGCACATACGATTCCCTTAAATGATCTTATTGAGGTGGCGCTGAAGAAAGAAGCAGTGATAACGCAAAGAGACAGTTTGGTCTCTGTCCACAAGATTATTAGTAACAGCAGTGAGAGGCAATTTAAATCCAAGAGTGATCCAAATTCCAGGAGCTCCAAGGAGGGGAAGATTTTTAAGTGTAATGCTTGTGGTAAAGATAAACATGATTTTAGAAATTGTAAGTATAAAAATTATAGATGTAAGAATTGTAAGCAAGTGGGCCATCTAGCAATAGTATGTAATGCAAACAAAAATAGAGTTACAAATTATTTGGAGCCTTCGGGCAGTCAAAATTCAGAGCTAGACGAACATGAATCAGATTTAGATTTCATTGAAATGTGTTTTATTGCGCCTAATGCTTCTTTTGTAAAACCACAAAAAATTATAGTTTCAATTAATGATGAAAATGTTCAAATGGAAATTGATTCAGGTGCAGGTATATCAGTTCTACCTGAAAATACCTTTATACAAAAATTTAAGGAAATTAAACTTGAACCTACAAATGTAAGGCTTAAATCTTTTGATGGAAAGGTAATCAAACCTGTTGGAGAAATTTTTGTAAAAATTAGGTATAAGGAAACTTTGATAAATAATTGTAGACTAATTGTTATTAAGAATGGTACCACCCCCTTATTAGGTAGGGATTTAATGCATTTATTTAATATTAAGATTGCAGCTTCTGTGGTAACTAGCATAAACAAAACGCAAGAATGTGGTGATGATATATCAATTTTAGTAAAAAAATATAATAATTTATTCAGTGATGAGTTAGGACACTATAAGTTGGAGAAGGTCGATTTGAAAATAAATCAGGAAGCAAGGCCTATTTTTTGCAAGCCCCGACCATTGCCATTTTCTTTTAAACAGGCCATTAATGAAGAATTAGATGATCTAGAGAAAAGGGGTGTCATTTCTTTGATTGACCATTCCGATTGGGGAACTCCTTTAGTTCCTGTCGTCAAGGAGACAGGTAAGATCAGAATATGTGCAGATTACAAGATCACGGTAAACAAATATTTAGTAGATGTGAAGCATCCTCTACCTAGGATAGAGGATTTATTTGCGGCTCTCCAAGGTGGTGAATGTTTTACTAAATTAGATTTCAAAAATGCCTACAACCAGCTAGAGCTTTCGGAAGAGACAAAGAAGCTACTGTGTTGGAGCACTCATAGAGGTATTTACCAGTTAAATCGGTTACCATATGGTACCAAACCGGCTTGCAGCATATTTCAAAAAATTGTTGAGAAGGTTCTTATAGGTATTCCAGGTGTTATTAATTTCTTGGATGATATTGTGGTAACGGGAAAGAACAGGGAGGAACATTTACAAAATCTGGAATTGGTATTTCAGAGACTGGAGTCTTCAGGTTTCAAACTTAATCTAAAAAAATGTAAGTTTTTTGAATTTGAAATCAAGTATTTAGGTCACATTATTAATAAGGAAGGCTTGAGAAGGAATCCGGATAAAGTCAAGGCAATTATGGAATGCCCTAGACCTCAGAATATTTCAGAAGTAAGAGCTTATGTGGGTATGATAAATTATTATGGTAGGTTTATTCAAGATTTATCAAGTTTGTTAGAACCATTTTATAAATTGTTGAGAAGTAATGTAACTTTTAAATGGTCGGTTAGTTGTGAGAATGCCTTTCTGAAAGCTAAGGAAGCCATGTGTTCTGATGTTAGTTTAGCACATTATGATCCTGACGTTAGCCTAAAGCTAATATGTGATGCATCGAAAATAGGACTGGGGGCAGTTTTAATGCACGTTTATCCCGATGGATCCGAGAAACCAATTAGTTTCGCTTCTCGTGTGCTAAATAAACATGAAGTTAAATATTCAACCATTCATAAAGAAGCTTTAGCTATTTATTGGGCAGTGAATAAATTCTATCAATATTTAATGGGTCGTCATTTCATTCTTTGTTCAGACAATAAACCATTAGCAGCCTTACTAGGGGAGAATAAGGGCATACCCCAGATGGCAGCAGGCCGACTGCAAAGGTGGGCGTTATTTCTAAGTGGATTTGATTACACATTTAGCCACATTAAGGGTTCTGATAATGGCTCAGCCGATGGACTTTCACGGTTACCTCTTCCTGCTGTGAAGGTGAAGGAAGATGACTTGGAATTTGACTATTTTCATTTTATAGTAGAAGAAAATATTCCAATAACAGGGGATCAAATAAAGAAAGAGGTTAGGTCAGATATCTTGCTGAGTACGGTCTATAGGTATATTAGGGATGGTTGGCCTTACTCAGTAGCAGAGGAGTTGAAACCTTTTGCCAATAGGTCTAAGGAAATTTCAATCGATAATGACTTGATCATGTGGGGGTATAGAGTGATAATACCTACCAAATTTCGTAAACAACTCTTACATGAATTACATGGTGTTCATAGTGGTATTGTTAGAATGAAAGCAGTTGCGAGACAATACTTTTGGTGGCCGGGGTTAGATAGCGACATTGAAACATATGTCAAATCTTGTGATGCTTGTATTAGAAACTCAGTTTCGCCAGCTAAGGCCACATTACAGAAGTTCCCAATGAGTTCGCATGTATGGGATAGGATACATATAGATTTTTTTGGGACCTTATCATGGTCATAATTATCTAATAATCACAGACGCTTTTTCTAAATGGCCTGAGGTTTATGAAATGTCGAAGACCGATACCGCGAACACTTTAAACAAATTGAGAGATTGTTTTGCGAGGTTCGGGCTACCAAACAAAATTATTTCAGATAACGGATCTCAATTTATTTCAGAAGAATTTCAAAATTTTTGCAAAACCAATGGAATAGAACATTCAACTTCAGCTCCGTATCATCCTACAACTAATGGAGCTGCGGAAAATTCGGTCAAGTCTCTAAAGTACGCGTTAGACAAATTATTATCTGATAAGGGCAATAAAGACAACATTTCAACAATGATTGTAAAGTATTTATTTTCATACAGAAATACACCGCACTGTGTAACTGGGCAAACTCCAACCAAGTTAATGTTCGGGCGAAAGATAAAAACTAGGCTCGATTTTCTAACACATACTAATTTTCAAAAGGCGGCTATAGATAGGCAAGTCAAATTCCATAAGGGAAATAGGGTAATAGAAATACAGGAGGGCGAATATATTTATGCTAGAGACTACAGAGGCAACCAATTAAAACCCAAGTGGACAAAATGTTTAGTTATAAGGCAACTCGGGCATCAGACATTTGTGTGTCGACCGTTAGATAATCAGAATCTTGAGTGGAAAAGGCATATAGATCAGATATTAAAATGTAGTAGTTTTTATGAAAGTACTTTTCAAGAGATGAATAATGAACAATTGGTAAATCATGAGCTATATAATAACAGTCCAAATGCCTTATCCATTGAAGAAGATACCTTAAATTCTAATGTTCAAACTATAGTATATCAAATTCAGAAGGTGATAGCAATAATAAATTGGCGGAGGAAGTCATTGCTTCGCCAAATGCGGATATTTCTGAACCCAGGGATTCCCCTAAGCAAACTTGTGGTTCAAAACAAGTCGTGTCACCTAATATTTCAAGTAGGCCCAGGCGGACCATTAAGGCACCTGTGCGTTTAGATTTGTAACATTTTTAATATGTATTTCTCATTTTGGTGAGGAGGGATGTAATATATTGCCACGACATTCATTGAGTGGCTGTTGCGTCCCGACCATATGATACTAAAAAAGAAGAAGAAATATATAGAAAATGAAATGCATGTGCTCACGTGTAATAACTACTTATAGTAATAAAATTAGTTAGTTAGTTGTTGTATTGATTTTATTATCCCGGAGGATACACCACAAAAAGCTTATTTGTTTTGTCATCATGTTTCACTGCAGAGATTTAGTTGTTTTGTAGCAGCTGATCTCCTCGGGGCATTCGCACTTTTGAAACTCTTATTCAGCTTCACTCTTTTGTGTTGAATTAATACAGGATGTATTCCCATTTCGTACGAGTTTTAAATTATAGCCAAATTTTTCATCAATTGAGTTATCTTGCACGGAAAAATAAATGCTCCGTTTTTGTCATATATTTATATTATTTACTAGATTGGATTAGATAAGAATTGGAGTAACTCTTTGTCCTATCCCACTGCGACCTTTGCAGATCTATTGTGGTCCTCCCCATATTTAGAGCTCGATATCTAGCCTTATTTTTCTAATTAGACTTAATAGCCTGGATATCGTCTCCCTTGCGTAGCTCTCTGCCCTCGGTTTTTCTTCTCCGAATAAGTGAAACCGCACCCTTGCTAGGCCTTCGCACTCACAGAGTATGTGCTCCGCGGTTTCGTCTACTTCCTGGCTGAGCCTGCATAGGCTGTCATCTGCCAGGCCAATTGTGTGCAGCCTACAATGCATTCAGCATTCCCACCATCATCTTCGTCGCTTCTCGACTTTGACATAGTAGGTAGTGCGACAGTTTGGCCGAAAGGATTTCAAGGAATAATTTTGCGTGCCTTTGTCCTGGGGTTTCATACCACCAGCGCAATGCCTGGTTGTTTATCCATTTGTGGATGCTCTCTTTACTTAGACATTTAGCAATTCCACAGGAAGGTTCTGGCCCTCCGTTGCTCCCTGCTTGGCTAATTCATTGCCTTTTTTCCTTGGTGGCCTGGTACCCAGGCTAGGGTCCTCTATTATGACTACCTAGTCTGTTAAGGGCCTTGTGACACTCCCACACCAGATTTGATGTTATCCTATATGAGCGTATCGCCTTTAGTGCTGCTTGGCTGTCTGAGTAGATGACGATTATTTGGTAGTCCACCTCCTGTCTCAACAACTCTTCTGCACAGCATTGCACCGCCATTACCTCTGCCTGAAAGACAGTAGCATATTTCCCTAGGCTTAGTGAGATCGTGATCTTCTCTTGTACCCCATATATTTCGGCTCCTACTCCAGCGTCTATTATTTACTAAATCTTGGTAATCATCTTCAAACGCTACAAACGGAAAAAAATTAAAAGCATCACACAATTTCACAGCTTTGCTTCAATCTCTTATCTCGTTCAAGATGTTAGTTATTAACACATTCAGTGGCTGTGTTCTCAAAATATGAGATTTCATTATTTGTACCAACGCTTTGTAGCTATAACTTGTTTTGAAAAGTATAAGATTGTTTTTTATGAGCTTTGTCTGGCCATTTCTTCCTCCAGTTCGTTGCCGAGTAGGTTAAAAATCTTGAAATAGAACCATCTATCAAACATTTTCTGTATGTTATGTCACGAACGATAATATTTCGTAATAAAATAACGTTTTACGTGAATGCTAGTCCATTACTGGTAACAAGTAGGAGGTAATGTTCGAAAACACAACAATCAAAGTGTCGTAAATCAATTTGCCACCATGCCGGAGCTACCTCGAATATAGATTGTAATCTCGTTATAATGACTCAATTTTACTGTAGAAATGGGATAGAGGTCCCGCCACTTGAAAAGAAAATATATTATGTAAATGTGTGCTTATAAATACTGGTAGCTCTCATATTGCTAAGTGAAAAATGTTCTTAAATATATTATCACAATTTAATTAAAAGTTAAAAATGAGAAAACATTACTGGGGGAGAATTATCGATCTTTCGCATGAAGCTAAATAACTTCCTGAAGAAGATTCAATCTGTTGGGCACTGGAAAAGTATCAATTGATTCTTATTGGACCTCAACCAGGCAATTGAAGCTGGGTGAGAGACATTTGAAGACAATTATCGACCGGGTTAATGGACAGTGCCCTCTGACGAGACATCTGGAATGGGAGTAGAACTACTTGTCGGGCTGTGTGCCCCGACAGACACAAAATAGTTCACTTGGAAACCTTATCTCTAACTTCTAGCTTTGCCGTCTCTAACTTCTAGCTTTGCCGTATGAATTCCTAATCTGTTCTTAAACTCCAATTTCTCCAGCAATATCAGCAATCAGTTGTTAAATTCATAACAACTTAATATCTATGCATACGCACACTTGGCTTCAATTCTCCCAGGGCAGTACATCTTGGATTAATACTAACACGAAAATTCATAACTAAGGTGAATGGTTTGACATAATTAATAGAATTGTGGGATATATCAAAGGCGGAGGGCTAAGACCTTCCAGAATTTAAATTTATTAACAGGAGCTGTGGATTTTTGATAAAATTCCAATACAGTTTACGGGGTTATTTTTTGCATCAAAAAATCTTATTTTGTCTGTGGCATTACTTGTGGCTTCGTGAAGACAGCCAGACGTTCTAAGTACAAAAATGTGAGAGAATCACAATTTTCTAGTTTTTATTTCAATACAATGTTTAATTTAATTTTCAGTACCTATATGTACAAGTTATTATCTACGGCCCTGATGATATTCGTCGCCGTGACTGACTTAACTAGACTGGGGATGCTGGGACTGAAATTATGGGTAGGTGATTGTTCACCAGTAGACATAATAATGTTGCCCCAAGATGGCCGCTTTCACGTCACCACAATCTCATGACAGCTACGTGAGCATCCCAAAGCACCGATGCTTTTAAAATATTCCCAGTTTTAGGGAACTTTGATTTACAAGTACTGAATTAACTTAAACTGTTAATAATTTGATGAATGTGGTATAGTAAAGTCGAAATATTTTGGTAATAAAAATAAAACAAACTGATATTTATTATCTGAAAAAGGCAAAAGAAAATCGAATTAAGGTAAAATGGATTATATAATTCTCGTATGACATGATCATAATTGCATGAATCGAAATATGTTGTCTTTAATGGCATTCTATTACGGATAAAGTGAATAAAACACATTGTTTGCTTTACAAATAAAAAATATTGAAACCTGATGAAAGAAACATTTGTTCATAGTTTTTGTCGGAATAATTTGGAATGTTATAAATGACAAATTCATTGCCCCAAAAATTCAACGAAAAGAGTAAAAGCAAAATAACGATTTGGCAGATTTAATTAATCAGAAACTATCCATCTTATAAGCTTAGAGAACATTTCTTAGTAAAAGTAGCTCGCATAAATCTGGAAATAACTTTAAAGTTTCTAGCTTGACCGCTATAGAGGGCGTATTCTATGGGGAAAAATTTAATAACCCATTTTCCATTAATGTTTTCGAAATAAGGCTATACACTGTGTTCATTTTAAAACAATTTTTGTTTTTCGGGAGAATTTTTTTGACTGTCAAGTGGTTTTAATATTTTTATCCCTCTAACCCCTACTTTAAAATCTCAAATACAAATACCCCACTTGTTATACATAGTTTAAAAGCCCCTTTCACTGTCAACACAGCGATGCATTCGTTATTACGGGTCGAAAAACCACTCAGTTGAAAAAAAATGATTTATTTTCTCATTAGCTCAAAGTGTCATTTTATATTTTATTAATTGTTCAAAATGTTCACCATTTCTTTCTAAACAATAAAAAAGACGGTCATGAAATTCCTCGCGCACTTTTTGAGAAGTTTCTGGCCTGATAGCGCCACACGCAGCTGTTATACGAGTTATTAAATCTACTGATTTGAGATAACCCCATAGAAAAAAGTCATTTGGACTGAGATCACAGGATCTTGGTGGCCATTCTACTGGCTCTCTTCTTCCTATCCACCTACCAGGGAATGTGATATTCAACCAATCACGTACTGGCCAAGCGCAGTGCGCAGTCGCACCATCTTGTTGCAAGTGTATTTGGTCTTCTTGGAGTAAAAGATTTCCGTGCTGATCAATTTGATTTTCTAACGATTCAGTGATCAGTACGTCAACTATGTACGTCAACCTCCGGCAAAAATTTTGGTCACCTACTTCCACATTTGAAAAAACTTCCACATACTTCCACATAACTCCACGAAACTTCCACATAATTCCAAACACCGTTCTCAAGTTAGTTGACGATGTAAGAGCTCATGCAACCTTTTTGTAATGTAACAAGTTTCCATAACGAGCATTCAAATTAATAATTTCTGAAAACACTCAATAGCATTGATTTTTATGATATTTTACCCAAGGTTTTACTCGTTGTATGGGTAACTTCAACACCCTGTATCTCGAAAACTACAGCTCCAACGACCCATGTTGACAGGAAATTTTACGCCAATTTTCGCATTTTCCACAAGCTCTTTCAGTTTGTAAAACCTATTCATTAACACCCTGTATAATGACCTATTCAATAATTCTGAATTGTCTAATTTCTGTATGAAACTTCTTCCAAACTTCCACATATTCCCACCAAACATCCATATACTTCCACCAAACTTCCATATACCTGCACATACTTCCACTGCGGTGTACACCTACTTCCACTTGTGGTTTACCCCTCGCTATGTTCCAAAGCATATCTAAATACAGCTGCCCAGTAAGAGAACCATTTATAAATAAGGGACCTATTATGGTGTTGCCTAAAATCCCCGCCCAAACATTTATTTTTTCTGGATACTGCGTATGACCTTCCCGGAATAGATGGGGACTTTCATCTGACCAGTAACGACAATTTTGCTTATTCACTCGACCATTTAGGAAGAAAGTACACTCACCCGAGAAGCACATATTTTTTAGTAGATTGGTTGAATTATTAACTCGTTCTGTCATTATTTTGCAAAATTGCACTCTTCGATCCAGGTCATCTTCGTACAGTTCTTGAAGTATTTGCAATTTGTAGGGATGGAACTTATTAACTTTTGTTACCTTATGTATTGAGCCTATTGATATTCCAGATTGTTGTGAAACTTTTCTAATAGAAGTAGTTGGATCTACCCCAAAATGACCCAACACTTCAATATGAGCGACTTCATTCAACACTCTAGACATATTTCGTTTTGCATTGCATATCGATCCGGATTGTTTAAACTTCTGCACAAGTTGTAGCACATAAACATGCGAAACATTTTTATCCGGATGCCTGTTGTTAAATATTTGAAGTGTTTGTCGCACACACTCATCACTAGCACCATAATTAAAAATCATTTCAACTCTTTCTTCTAAAGAATAAACCATTGTAACTTCGATAACAGCACGAAAGTAAATTTAGTTTCTACAACGTTCAAACTATAACAAACAATAAGTTATTTCAATTTTGACGACACATAAATAAACCACAGAACACTATGTGGTTCTCAACTTAGTAGTCTTTACCTCAGTTGGCATTCAAAAAATGTTTTTTCTTCAACCACTAATGTTTACTGTTTTCCTTTGTATGCTTCTTCTGAATTTTTTCATTCAAACGATACAATAACTATTAAAGAAAATAAATAATAATAAAAGGGGCTTTTAAACTATGTATAACAAGTGGGGTATTTGTATTTGAGATTTTAAAGTTGGGGTTGCTAGGGGTTACAGGGATGAAAATATTAAAACCACTTGACTGTCAAAAAAGTTCCCTCGAAAAATAAAAATTGACCTGTGCCGGCGAATATTGCAATGTATTGGGGTTTTTGAGTTACAGGGGTAGTAAGTTTTAAAATGAACACAGTGTATATTGTAATGAGCTAATAAAGTTAGCAACATTAATAAACTAATAAAAATAAAAGTTTAGGTAACTAGTATAGCAATGAGAAACTAAAATCTTCAAACATACAAAAGAACAATACTTGGTAACTTTAAAAAGCAGCAGACTACTGTTATAGTAATATATAAAAACAATTTGGGGTAAATTACAGGAAGATAAAGCTTCAAACTAAATAGTTATAATAAATTAAATACTTTAAAACAATTTACAAATCCAGGGTAATCAACTCAACTGAACATTGAAAGTAAATGCTATCATTTCTAACATAAAAGTGTATCGAGGGAAAAAAATCAAGTTTTAAAACGAAATAAAGAATACAGAATAGATAAAATATCTTTGTGAAATTAATTTTAGGTTGTATTCAGAGTTGAGAGTGTTAAAATAAGGAAAATTCGGGTTTTAAGAATAGTGACAGCTAGTAATCTAAGCCATATTTTTAAACAAGTAGTGTGCGATTAATAATGGACAGAATTGAATGAAACTTTGAGGAAAATTAAAATATGAGGTGCTTTTCAATTCCCAATATTTGTTGATATACAGAAAAATATAATTTTGACTCAACTTTTATATTATAGAAATGTCAGAATTTTATGAATTTTCATATGAATCAAGGAACCTGAGAAATTTGCTCCCATAAGAAATGCATTGGGAAGCAAAAATCAGTCCATCCTAAACCTTTGAACAGTGAGGACGTTTGCTGGAGATTCAAAAAACAAATGAATAAATAAGAAAAACTTACTATTGGTTAAGCTGATATGAAAAACTTGGCATGGTACAAGACATTGAAATCTAAATGAAAACTTAAGACACAATTTGTGAGTAATCGTTTCCATAAATAATAAACATTCCTTGAATTGGGGAATTTCTAATAGAAGTTATTCGTATTCTTCGTATTAATTGACAATAATAGACATTTTATTCATCGTATTAGTATTTCTTCGACATAACCTAAAAAAAGGACAAAGTGATAAATAATCTTATTTCAACATTAAATAAACTTTGAATAGGTGTACAAATTAGAATAGTTTACTTACCTGATATGGAGAAACGTTTCATCAACAGATATTATATTAACCGTCTGTATTAATTTATTATTTTTCATAAACACACTGACTACATTTGAAATTATTTGACCTCGACATTCCGCCACAATTTTGAGCGGTAAAAATTTATATTATAAAATACAGACCATAGAGAAATATAATTAATTCTATGATACAGACGATTGCAATCAATATCTCAAGATATTGAATGTATTTCGATTCTCTATCAATTTAAAGCTGCTATTTTAATAAAATGATTTTGTGATCTTGTTCGAAATTGCGTTACTTATTAAAACTTGAAACAAATTTCTACCTATCGAGACCATTATTTGCTGTGAGAAGGTTAACAGAAGAAGACAGATCTCATAGGCGTGGCAGATAAATTTTTTACAGGGCACTTTTAGGAAAATATTTAATACTAGTTGTTAGGTGTTGCTGTCATATTTTATTTAGGTACAGTACATAATCTTCAAATTTGCGAACAAGCCGCCTGAGGTGTCTGAGGTTTTGAATATCAAGAGTTCTCACGCATAGTTGAAGGTTTTATTTATTTGTAAAGGAAAGGTGATGCATCTCATAATTTTTTTAATTAATAGCACTGGGCAATGCCTATACAGGGTGATTTAACTGGCGCTTAGATCTACTCATAAACTCAACTCAAATTAAATAAATTAAATAATAGTTATTTACACAATTAGTGGGATATGGACATTATTAACGCACGCATGTGAATGTGTAATCACATAAGTGCGTTAATAATTCCTATCACCTATCACACGTGTTACATACAAAATTTAATCTACAACTGTTTATTAGTATTATTAACAGTACCTGTATCATAAAATTAAAAAAAAAAATTTAATTCAACCTATTTTTAATAATATCGACTGCAAACATAAGGTAGGTACTGTGTGTATCATATTCTGTGACCATAGCAGCAAAGACAAACAAAGCTGTGGGAATGAAATAAATTAGTTATGTCATCAAATTGTCAAAGTTGAATGAACAAAAAATTTTAGAAATGAGTTTAAGCGGAGACAATCTCCTTTCGGAAATTGAAAATGCAGCTTCCAGTGTTATCTTAAATATTTAATTCTGTTATTAATATTTTTATCTACAACTGTCATGTAACGGGTACGATTTGACACTATTTTCAGTGTCATAATGACGTATATTACCGCACTAGTGCGTTTTTGATTACATTACCGCACTAGTGCGGTAATGAGAATGTAGAAACATATTAATACCAGAATTAAATATTTAAAATAACACTTGAAGCTGCATTTTCAATTTCCAAAAGGAGATTTTCTTCGCTTGAACTCATTTTTATGATTTTTGTTTATTCAACTTTGAAAATTTGATGACACAACTAATTTATTTTTTTTTTCCACAGCCTTGTTTGTCTTTGTTGCTATGGTCACAAAATATGATACAGTACCTTATGTTTGCAGTCAATATTATTAAAAATACGTTGGATTGAAATTTTTTTCAAATTTTATAATATAGGTACTGTTAATAATACTAATAAACAGTTGTAGATAAAATTTTGTACGTAACACGTGTGATAGGAATTATTAACGCACTTATGTGATTACACGACTCGGCCTACGGCCTCGTCGTGCAAACTTCACATGCGTGCGATAATAATGTCCATATCCCACTAATTACGTAAATAACTATTCCAGATTCTTATTATCGCATTAGTGCGGTAATATACGTCATTATGACATATTGAAAATAGTGTCAAATCGTACACCCGTTATATGACAGTTGTAGATAAATATTCTTTAACCATTTCAAGCATCGTGAAGGTGGGATTTAATATTTAACAATAAATTATAATTAAAGAAAATAAATAAATAACCCTATAAATAAATATATCGTTACAATATAATTAAAATTATCACGAGTGCTTCAAATTTTATCGATAATTTTTTCTTTTCCACGAAAAACTTGTTTATTTGGCAAAAATATGAAAACAAACCGATTGATAAAATCACGAGTCCGTAAGGACGAGGGATTTTATCTAAATTCGGTTTGTTTGAATGTTTTTGCCTTAAATAAACAAGTTTGAGTGATGATAATGAAAAATTATGTGATAAAATTTGAAGAGCGAGTTGTTTTTGGAAAATTATTTTTTTCATCAATTGTGGAGTGAAATTTTCAATCAAATATTCAACATTCTCTTGGGTGATGGCACTGAATCGGTTTGTGTTTATTTTTCAATATACTTCGAAGCACTTTTAGTTGTCAATAATGACAAATCCAAAGTGAACTTTTGACTTTTCAATGTATTATCGATAAGGAAGCAGAATTATCAGTAAAATACCTAATGGTTGGCTAGAATAATGTATTGCTATTGGTTAAAACCACCAAAATGTCAGATTTTGACAGGTAAAAAAAATAGTTGATATAATTCAAAAGCTGTGATTATCTAACAAAGTATTGTAGAAATTATGACCCTCTATTATGACTCTCTAAACAAACCATCTAAAAAGCACATTGCTATGGTTTTTTCTTTCTTTATTATCATCAAGACCTAAACGGTAAATAAGTTTTGGGTCAATTGTAATAAGTTTTGAGTATGTGATAGCGAATTTGGGTAACCAGATAATTTTATTTTATTCTATCTTAATTATTGCAAAGAACTTGAAAACGATAACATGTTTTACTACAGAATAAAAAGACCTTTCAAACGGTATAACAAAAGCCTATCTGTATCTGTATTTGTGGAGTAGAGAGGGTAAGTGTAGGCTCACAGCACTCGTGACCCATTGTACATCCTCCCGAGGAGTTGTCCTCCTAGGTTTTCGTCCATGAAGGTGGACAGGTCACTAGGAGACATCTCCTTTATACAGGGTTTTTCATAGTTAAACCACCATAGGTTAACTGCAAGTAGAGGACACTTTGGTGGTTCCAAATAACCTTGGTTAATTGGTCTAACATAATTATTAATAGAGATACAGGGTGTTTCATTCATTTAGTTCAATGCTTTTGAAGGCCATAACTTTAGAACCACCCTATATATTTCTTTCATTTTTGGTAATGATCTATTGCATTGACAATTTAATTCATGTATAAAAAATCGCATATGCCACAGTGCAATTGTCACTTTGACAGCGGCAAAAGTTAGCTTTAACTGGTTTTTTCACTTATTCATTTGTTCATCAATATCACGGTTCCTAGTATGAATTTCAATAACTGCGTTTTTAATAATTGTACATTAAAATAAAAATGTGTTTATTTTTAATGTTTCATAAATGAAGTTTGCATTGATATGTTTCCAAATTTCTCATTCATTAAATTGTCCTGCCGAATTACATTCGAGGTTTGTATTGATATTGGATAAATTTGTGTTGTTCAAATTCTAAACTGTTTCCATTAGCAATTTGACTCGAATAACTGTTGTGCAATTATAAGTGATAACACAATAAGATAGTGTAATAAAAATGATTATAATCCAGGTCTGGTTTGAGAAAAATGTGCAAAATTCGATAATCTCCAAAACAACACCCTGTATATCAGAATTTTTGAAATCCAATAGATTATTCAATTTTTTCTGTTCTTTTGGAATAAACTATTGATTTATAAAAATCTTGCTAAAATATTGTTTTTTCTCAACCCGAACCTGAATTATAACTGTTTTTGTTACATGATCAGATTTTGATGCTTATGTAACTTACACCTACCAAAAATGAAAAAAATCTATAGGGTGGTTCAAAAGTTATTACGTACGAAAATGTCAATGATACATTTAAATAACTTTGACATTAAAAGTTAAGCAGTAAAATGGGATGTGCACTTCGAAAAATATTTTGGTGCCGCTCTATTTTTTCTGTTCTCTTCGAGTTGGATTTCAAAAATTCTGATATACAGGGTGTTGTTTTGGAGATTATCGGGTTTTGCTAATTTTTCTCAAACCAGACCTTGGTAATAATTATTTTTATTGCACTATCTTATTGTGTTATCAATGCAATAGATCATTACCAAAAATTGAAGAAATATATAGAGTGGTTCTAAAGCTATGGACTTCAAAAGCATTGGATTAAATGGATAAAACACCCTGTATCTCTGTTAATAATTATGTTAGACCAATTAACCAAGGCTATTTGGAACCACCAAAGTGTCCTCTACTTGCAGTTAACCTATGGTGGTTTAACTATGAAACACCCTGTATCGGCAGGTGTAGGCCAAGACTCTCCGACTCTTATCGACGATAACTCCATACACTCGCATGAGACATGCCAGGCAGTTTCATCTTCCTGTTCACACATCCTGCATAGAGGTGTGTCCACTAGCCCAGAGTATGGAGGTGTTTCCTTAGTTGACTGTGGCCAGTCAGAAATCCTACTGTTAAACGTAGGTTTTTTTCTGGTCATCGCCAAATTTTTCTTCGGCGCCAGCTACCCAGGGTCGCTCAGGATGATCCTGGCAAGACTGCATCTTTTAATTCCATCCCATCTCTTAAGGGATTAAGCATGGGTGTAACGTTCGGCTAGTTCCTCAATTGTCGAAGTCGTTAGGCCGTCGGTGTCACTGGGCCCTGAAATTTTTAGTCCAGCAGCTTTCCTGGCTAATTAATAATAAGGCAATATATATAGACACATAATAGAGAAATAAAGGGCGAAGTTCATTTCTTGCAAGTACATAGAGTACCTGCAAGCAATGCTCCGATATAACACGTTGTCTGTTCAAGGCTAATATCACAAGCTTATACCTCCCATTTCAAAAATTAAGGGTTGTACCTGTCATTCGAAGGGGGCATTTTCACGTAAAATAATGTCAATTTATAAAATAAATTTAATGTTTTCGGTATTTTTTATAAATATGTACAGTTACCGAAATCATGAATTTATTCCGTGGCTGTATGTACTTTGAAGAAAAATACTTAAATAGTTGGTACCTACAAAAATTCGTGACAGAATTATCATTTTCCTATTAGATGGCGATGTTTAGGTACAAACTTGATTATTTATATTCATATATGGACTATTAAATGATAAATTTTATAATTATAAATAACTATTATTATTTTAAATCGAAATGAATTAATAATTAGGGTGAAAAATAATTAATTTGGGTGTTTATTATAATTGCCGTTGGCATCACTGGGTTTGAAATGTAAGGAACGGTGAGTACCGAGTACCGCGAGTACCTACAGTAGTTTGCAGCGGCAATGAAACAGATGATGTGTGATATCATACATTGAGAGTATCTATTAAATTCTCAATAGGGAAAAATTTTGAGTTTAAGCTAAAAAGAAGTGCAGTGATTTCATCTCATGGATACATTGATAGATTTATTAGTTTTATTTGAAGCTGTAGCTGCATTTTCCTATGAAAACGTAAAATAGAAGTATTATGTAAGTATTTAGTAAGTCGTATATTCCTTTATTCCTGGTTTATTTTGTGTCTTTCCATTTTTTTACTGACCATCGTACCTTGTATCTGTAAATTTTATATAAAACTTGTATTACTTTGTTTTTTTTAAACTGATTTACAAGTACCGGCAAGTTCTAGCTATGTAAGACATTTCGATTTCGGTATAAATTTGTAAAAAATCAATTGCATAAGTTGAAGTGTTCGTCTCCCTTACCATATTTTTCCTTTAATTACGCAAATTCCAGAATATTCCCTATAAACGCTATTGGCAAAAACCAGTAGATATGAATGAAAAAATTGTTTACTTCAAATAAATCAAAATCAGTTCGCGAACATATTATAAATTAGTCATTGGTATAATTCCACTGTTGATTCTTAGAATAAAAACTAATACAGTAATTAACAGTGTGGTTATTTTATTTTATGGATACATTGGGGTTAATAGAAGCTGTGGCGGAGTTTTCCAATGTATCTTTATCGCTGAAACGTATAATCTAATTGGTAATTTTCTTATTTTACATTTTCAAAAATTATTTTACAAATTTTGTTTATCATCTTACGTATTGAACAAGAAACAAATTTTTCTGCGAGATGATAATGCCTGGTTTTTATTTCAAACATGAGCCGGAAAAGTTTAACTGAAAAGCTGGTGCCAGAACAAATTTTTAATAGAAAAGAAAAATTAGGAGAGTGGATATTGATATAAAATGTTTACTGAATGTTTATGTGTATGTGTATGTTTGTCAACAAGTTTTAAAAATGAGTAGGTATATTGCAATCAATATTTTTTTTCAGGATCTAATAAAGATGCAACTAAAAGTAGTGATACAAGTAGAAATGGGAGATTCATTAATCCATTTTATCCCAGGTTGACCATTGTAACCAGATTACAGCATTTTGATAATCTTTTCGTCATTTAATTTTGTTGAGACGTCCCAATTTCTTACAAATACTTCTTCTTACAAGTAGGTAC